>JAOWBN010183114.1:0-16721 GCA_028565015.1 Pinguicula moranensis
GTCATCTAGTTCAGAATAGGAGGAAAAGACTGCAAGATCAACTTTTCGCAATCTTGGACTAAATCATAAATGAAACTGTTCTTTAAAAAATTCGAATCTATGAGGAATATTAAAATCCCAAAAAACATAGATAGAACAGGCAAAAGGTACTCAGGGGCGGAGGCAAGGGGGGATTAGGGGGGCATGGTCCCCCCATAATTTAAAAAAAAAAACAATTCCTTGTAAAAAAAAATTTATATATAGTTTGGTCCCCTTTGTTAAAAATTTATTCAATTCCTTGTAAAAAATTAAGTTTGCAGTATATAAAATAATCAAATTTTTAATTTTTATTATTATTTAACTAGTAAAATTATTATTTTTCATAATTATTGAGTAGATAAATTATTTTGTTATCACTACTCACCCGTCTCAAAAAAATACATTATTTTGGGGTAAGTCTCAAAAAATTACATAGGCCCCTAAAAATTCTTTACCCAAATAAGTTATTTTTGTGCATCTCAATCCAAAATTTAGCCTAACATAATTTTTTTTTCTAGATTCACCTTGCACCAAGAGTTAGTTCATTTTGAGCGACTATGGAATACTAACCATCCGGGGTGCGGGAGAGAAATTATTTGTGTTGTGTTTTTGGTGGTGAGAAGTGATTCCTGGTATCAGAATCTAGGACTACATCGTTGTCTAGCTCCTCTATTTTTCTTTTTCTTTTTTTCTCTTTCTCCCTTCTTTGTCTGTTTTTTTGTCTCCCCTGTTTCTGGTTCTTCATGGATCTACCATCTGCGACTGAATCCGCTTCTTCCTCCTCCTATTCGCAGCCATCCCTTGGGCTAACTTTACCCATTTATTAACAGTTAAACTCTCCAATGTCAGCTACTTTCATTTGCTCAGCCAAGTTCTTCCTTCGTTGAAGAACATGAACTCTTTGAATATGTTGATGGCTCCATTAATTGTCCACAGGAACAAGATCACACAGATTTTTCCAAGCCAAATCTTGCTTTCAATGCGTGGCATCGTGCTGACCGGAGGCTTTATTCGCTTCAACTCTCCTCCTTATCCTTGATAGCCATGATTGTTGTAGTGGGTTTGCGAACTTCCCGTGAAGTGTGGCTTTCTCTTCAGAAATACTTCAGCCAAGCCTTCACAGACCACGGGTTCCTGCTGATTGGTGAGCTTCAACACATTCAATGGGGCTCCAGATATGTTAAGGAGTTTATAGGAGCGTTCAAAGCATATATCTGACCAGCTTACCGCCATCGAAAGTACGCTGGATCCAACGGACAAATCTCACTGTTTTTTATGCGGTTTGGGCTGGAGTTTTCTTGTTTTACCACAGCTCAACTTGCCCGTGATTCGTGTTGTTGTATCCTAACCTAGTGGAGCGAGCAAACAATCATACCCGAATGTTTTTTGTCTGTGTAGTCTCCAGCGGGTCCTGTGCCGGTCGCTTTTCATGCTGCTGCTTCATCTCAGATCCCATCTACGCATATCCCGAGATCGTGTCCCACAACGCCGCCGCTCTACTCTGCTCCCTATGCACCATTGCTCACGTTCTGAGACATGCTCCATAATCTATTCCTGCTATTGATTTACAATTTGCTCACCTTTCTCCTGGATGTGGTGGTGGTTCCGGCGGTCGTGACCATTGTGGTCGTGCCAGATGCGTGGCCAACCCCTTGTTGTTAGATATGTTCACATTGGGGTCATTATGCCGATCACTACTCCAGTTGGTACTCACAACTCACTTTTTTCAGTGCGCCAGTGGCTAGAGGCATCTCGCTGCGTTGCCTTCGACGTCTCTTACGAAGTCTGTGGGATTGGCTTCTCCCCACAACTTTTCCTCCTGAATTGCCTCAGTTTTATCCTTCTGAATTGCCTCAGTTTTATCTTGGAATGGTTTGTTGAACTCGATGAACTTGTCCCTCTATATTGTACCATGGCCTCCCCAATGGGGTTTTATTCATCTCATTTGTTGACCCATATGATGGCATCTTGGCCATCCTAGTTTCCTGCATCTCTTGGGCCTCCTAACAACATCTTTTCAGGCCATGTTTTTGGGCCCTCGACTGGCCTTCTCGTACGGTCCTCATGGTCCCTTGTCCCGAGTGCTTCTCATTGGCCTGTTGCCTCTTATTGGTGTGTTGGTACCAATGCCTTTACGCATATGGCATCTTCCCGCCACAACTTATGATCATGTGACTCCTTATTCGGTGGTAAGGATTTTGCAGTTGTTCGTAATGGCACTTATCTTTATGCCTCTCATTTTGGGACCGTTTCTACCAACTTCTATTTTTCTATTTTTCTTCATTTAATGTTCTTGTAGTCTCTGTCACCTAACAAAAAATCTCTTTTTTATCAGTAAATTAACTCATGATTTCTTCTTAGCCATTACTTTTACTAACACTGCCTTTGCTATTCAGAGTCCCATACGAGAGAGGTGTTGGTCATTGATTAGCGTGATGGAGGTTTGTATGTATTTGGGAGCACCATTTCTGCTCTTAATGTTGCTCTAACATCTCATCTTTGAAGCACTTTTAAATTCTGGAACTCTTGTCTAGGTAATGGGTCTTCTTCTATTGTTTCCCATTTACAATCAAACTCTAGAAGATAAGACTTTGTAAAACTGACGCCACTTTTTCTCAAACAATAAAGAGATAAGTCAAAAGAGTTTTATAACAGTTGTAAGGAGATTATATCTCACACATCATGAACTAAAACAAAACTATTTAAAATAATTTGAGTCTATGCATATTTGACAACCTCCATGGAAATCCATGGAGGTTTGGGAGTTTAGTTGAACACAAAGGAAGATTTCATTGAAAACTTTGATAGCTATTACATATTAGAGTAACCTATTTAAATACATCTAGACAAAGAAATTAAGGAAAATATAAAGATTTGTGCATTCCTTATATATGTTTCCATAAATTGATGTTTTGATTGCTGCTAATTTGTCTTGATTGATGCTGATTTATATTTCCAAATCTGTATTTTCTCATGCTCAACAATATTTATAGGCCCTCGAGTTCAGCCCATGAGTATAGATCGAGTTCATGAACTCATTTATTACAATGTTTAACCAAGCCTTTGGAAACAAAGCTTCGGCCATCCTTGCAAGTTCCATGGCTTCGACTTTTAATTTCTTCATCTCTCGGTCAAGGCATGATGTAATGCTCCTTGAATGTGGCTTTGACCGAAGACACATTCATTCTCCCTCTATGGCTTCATGCAAGGAATTGCATGAGATTATCGTGGATTTGGAGTATTGTGCTCCAACCAATTAAATGAATTGGCTCGATGTTCTTCATTGGGTTGATGAGTTACGTGGATGTGTGTCTTGCATGCATGAATATGCTTTTTGGACTCCATAACTCCGTAATTAGTTTCGGTCATGACTTAGACTCTACCTTTTAAACTTCTTGGCTGCTTGAGTCTTGATCCCACTTAAATCCTTTCATTGACCATTCATGGAGATCTTGAACGTGCATGGATTTCCTCCTTTATTACTGTTGGAAATTAAAATTGCAAACTCATATTAAAATTAATTAACAAAACAAATTCGCAATTAGCCATAGTTAATCATTGATTATGGGCTGTTTTTGTTACTAAACTTATTCATTGATTTGGGCTCTATAGTAATTGAGCCCGCATGATTTGGGTTTCGTATTAATTAAACCCGTTTGTCCAGTTTTATTTTATCAAATCTCGTGGTCAGGATTGGGCTGCATTCGTAGGCCCGAATTTTGGTCCAAGAAACCATTATCGTCGATACACCTGACATCCAACGGTTGAAGACTAATCGACTCGAATTAAAAACTCCAACGTCTCTTTACCAAGATCGAATCTGAGCCATTCATGATTAATACAAATCTAACGGTGTCCCACAAAGTCCGTTTCTCGAGCAGCTCATCAGATCACGGCCATTGAATCCAAACCATCGGACGGACGAGTTCAAAATCACTTACTCGATCAGTGCGCCAAATCGTGGCCCTTCGTCTCCATGCTGATCTAACGAATGCCCTTAAAAGCCGCTACCTCGAGAAGGGCTGCACATCTCAGCCGTCTATTCTCTACCGAATCAAGTGGATGATATTGAAGTTCAGATCTTGGGCAGAACAAAGAAATCTAGCCATTCTTTTACCAGCAGATCCGACGGTGATCGCAAGCTGTGCACCTCGATTGTCTCGGGCGAAATCGAACCATCCTTGTGCGAAACTAATCCAACGGCCATAAATAATCTGACCTGGTCGACTGAAAGGAATTAATCTAGCCGTCTGATCCACATAAATTAACGGACCCGATTAAAACCAAGTAAAATATAAATACCTGAAAAACACATGGAAAACATAAGAAAAACTCATTCTCAATCGATTTTTTCTCCTGATTTCTCGAAATCTCTTCAAACTCATTGCTCTTCTACTCTACTTCTTCAAGTTTTCTACAAAAACTCAGTTGATTTCTCGACTAAACCTATAAAACTTCTTCAATCCAACTCATTGGATCTGTTTTTGATTAGTCTATTTTTCTCAAACGTTTTTCGTGTTTAAACCTTCTGAGAACTTCTAAAACACCGTCTGTTTGTCTTTAGAACATCAAAATTTCTCTTCAAATCTGCACT
Organism: Pinguicula moranensis; assembly: GCA_028565015.1. NCBI lineage: Eukaryota > Viridiplantae > Streptophyta > Magnoliopsida > Lamiales > Lentibulariaceae > Pinguicula > Pinguicula moranensis. The sequence goes on from JAOWBN010183114.1 coordinate 4,613, forward strand.
TTTCATACATACTTAAAATTAGAGACATAGTATCGGATCTTAATTTTATACTTATCGATCTGATATTATATCCTGTTATTAGTTTTAGATTATTATCGAGTGTACTAGTTAGGGCAATTTTTTTGCCCCTAAATTTCTATATTGCACTATATCAATTGTAATCTTTTAGCCAAGGACATTCAATCAAGTTGAATAAAGGCTATAAGAGCTACTGATTCTGGAGCTCAACGTGGATTACGGAGATTATATATCTCCCAAACCACGGGCATTATATCTCGTCCCATTATTTTTGGCACTCTTTAAATTCTGTAAATTACTATCTTATTGATTATTGTGCTAACAAATTTGACAAGTGCATATACTGTACGATCCGGCAAAAACGAATCCTAACAATTAATTTGAATTCCTACTTGGAATACCACCTCATACATGTTTTTGTAGGTATATGGACAAGGTTGTTTCTTTGATACGGGATCTTTACCGTTCAAGGAACTTTGGCTTGCATGGAACCCTATGTTGAAACCCACTTTGACCTTGCATGATTCGACTCCTTGAACAGATGTAGCCTGGATCACATCACTTTCACTTTGATGGTATTCATCATTTACTCTCTTGTCTCTACATTCCCGCTCAAAATGGTTGTGCTAAACGCAAGCTTCGTCATCGCACATAAATAAGCTTTACTCTTCTCTTTCATTTTCATGCTCCCTTTTGGATTGATGTCTTCAGTACTGCAACCTAGCTCATCAATCGGTTGCCATCACCGCTCATGTCATGTAACTCTCCCTTTGAGATTTTGTTTTATTCTTCTCCCCATTATGGTCACATTCATTTTATTGGTTGTCATGTCCTTCCTTTCTTGCGTGATTATACTATTAACAAATTTTCTCCATAAAATCTACATTGTATTTGTCTTGATTATAGTTCTTCTCATAAGGGTTTTTGTTGTGTTTATCGTCACACATCTCATATTTTTATTACTCATAATACTCAATTTGATAAATCTTGCTTTTCTTTTCCCCTTAGCCCCACTCTATCTTCTTTCGCTCCCTCCACATTTTATAAGCCTCCTAATATCTCCCTCTCTCTAGTTGTCCTTTATTCACCTTCTTCTTGCTTTCATTGTATTAAACTGATTCCAACCCTGCAGTCCTGGAGCCCTCTCCCCTCCTTCATGTTTTTCCCTCCAACTCTCTTCTGTGCCAAGGGTGGAATCTCTCAGCCTCGTTACATGGTGGATTTCATCTTTGTTGCTCTTTCTCGGCTCTTATTACTACTTCAAAGGCCCCGGTTTCAAGTCTACTGCTAAGGACTCTGCTTGAATTGCAATTATGGATGATAAGATTGATGCACTTCAAAAGAATAAGACTTGGGTTCTTATCCCTCAGCTACCTCATTGTAACGTTCTTTGTTCGAAGTGGGTGTTTTGGACTAAGTATCTCCCTGATGATTCTATTGAGTGCCTCAAGGCTCATCTCGCTGTTAGTGACTTTACTCAGGTTCCCGGCCTTGATTACTTTTACGCATTTAATCCAATGGTCAATGCACTACTCTTTGTACCATTCTCTTCAGTTCATCATCGTTGGCCTCTTCGGCAACTAGATGTGAATAACGTCTTTGCGTGGTCCCTGAGGATATTTACATGGAACAATCCTGTGGCTATATTCATCTAATGTACCCCGATCATGTCTGTCACCTACATAAGGCTCTCTATGGTGTCAAATAGTCATCTCATGCTTGGTTCGAGAGATTCAGTTCTTTTCTTTCTACTGTTACGTTCTCTTGCAACTGTGTTCATAGTTATACATTCCATTCAACTAAAAAGGTATTATGTAACCCATATATATTGTCAAAAACAAATTAATAAAATAAGGTTTTCATTTTGTCAAACATTCTATTCAACTCAAAATAATACCAACTAAAAAGGTAATGTGATAGAGACAAACATACTTGTTACTTGTTAGTTTCACTTGCAAAGTGACAAATGAAATCCTATTTATTTCAAATGAGCCCTCAAGCTTATATAGTTACACTTATCAAGAGTAGCACATAAGTCCCTAGATTTATCATAAACTTCCAACACTCCCCTTAAAGATAGGCGAAAGATATCAATTAAGCCCATCTAGTTACAAAGTTTGTCCAAATCTAGTGAGGTAAGGCCCTTAGTCAAGCCATCAACCACTTGTTCCTTGGTGGTTACATGTCTCAACTCCAGTATTCCATTGTTCATTGTCCACATGCTTGGTCCTGCCATGCTGAACAGGGTTGGTTGCAATGCTGATTGCCGGTATGTTGTCATACCATAACTTCATCTGGGCCTCATGGTCCATCTTGCGCTCTATAAGCATATATCTCAAAAGATCATCTCCGCAACACTAAAGGCTATGGCTTTGAACTCTGCTTCAGCTGTAGAATGAGATACTATTTGTTGCTTCTTACTCTTCCAAGAGACTTGATTACCTCCTACAAACATGCAATATTCAAATATGGACTTCCTGCCATCAGCACAACTAGCTCACTGTATCACAATAGCCATCAATGTTTAGATGACGTTTTTATTTGAAAGATTACCCCATTCCCTGGTGTACTTTTCAGATACCTTAGTATTTGACAAATTGCATCCATGTGACTCTTCCTAGGATCATTCATGTACTTGCTCACCATACTTACAACAAAGAATATATTTGGTCGGGTATGGCTCATATGTATCAACTGGTCCACCAATCTCTTATATATCTCTTTGTCAGTTGGCTTACCAGCCTCTGCATTTAGATTCTTCCTCTTATCAATTGGCACAATATCAGGCTCACAACCCAGCATACCTGCCTCTAGGAGTAAGTCTAGAACATGCTTCCTTTGGGACAAAACAATCCCCTCTAGACCGCGAGTCACATCAATCCCAAGAAAGTATTTCAGTTGTCCAAAGTCCTTCACCACAAACTCCCTTTCCAGTCTCATCTTCAGCTTCGCGATCTCATCCTCATTATCACTAGTGATGATCATGTCATCCATGTATATGGCAAGCATCATGACATGACCTCCATCTTGTTTGTACTGGCAGTATTGATCTATCAGTATCCCATGCCAACCATAGACTTCTTGAACTTTTCAAATCAAGCTCAAGGAGATTGCTTCAAACCATACAATGACTTCTTGAGTTTGCAAACCTTACCAACCATCTGACTAGTTCCGAAGCCAGGGGGAATTTCCATGTATACAGTTCTTCCAACAAGTCACCATGAAGAAATGCATTCTTCACATCAAGCTAGTGCAACTTTTATTCTTTAATTGTTACCATAGAGAACAGGGTCCTGAATGGGCTCATCTTCACCATTGGTGTGAATGCCTCATTATAATCAATGCCATAAACCTGACTGTATCCCTTTACCACTAACCATGGTTCAATTTTGTCCATCTAATTCTGCTTCACAGTAAACACCCACTTGCTTCCAACTGCCTTATTGTCAGGTGGTAGTGATAGGAGCTTTCAGGTTTTGTTATTCGCAAGAGCCTCAAGCTTCCCTATCACGGCAGCTCTCCAGCTTGGATCTGCTTTAGCAACCTTTCAATACTTAGGGATCGAGACAATGTCCAAAGATGCAATGAATGTTCAATGTTTTGGGATATGTATGAGTAAGAAACAGAATGAAATATCATGGGATCCATATCGATCATGTGGGACCCCCACATTCTACGAGTAGTTCATTTAATCGACTAGGGTTGGGAAGAATAATATCAGGGAAATGAATAATATCACCAGAAGCAACTGGTGTGTCTATGGAATGTGTTAAAGATGAGGTCCCCCCAGAGTTGACGTAGACAAGGACGTTGGGCATGAGGCAGGAAAAAGTGACTCATGTAACTCTCTGGTCTTCTCTCTCCTTTGTCACTTGGCATGGGGGTGATGCCTTGTGGACACTAATTGTGGCTCCCCTGAGCAAGAATATCCCGCTCAAGATCTAACTCCTGATGAGTTCATACCTCCACCACCGGATCCACGATTTGTGGCTCACTAACAAGACAAGGACAAGAAATATCTCCACCCCTCACTAGCTGTGGCTCACCATCATCACTGCTACTATACCCCTCTTGCCATTATCTATCGAATCTTGCGAGTAATCAAAGGATGAGGATACTCCATGGGAGAAGTACAGCTCATGCTCCTATAATGTAACATTCATGCTCACAAACAGTCTCCTCACAACTAGGCTCTGAAAAATATATTATTTTTGAGTGGCAAAGTACCCCAAAATGATACTTGCTAGCCCTCGTATCAAATTTTTCTACCCTCTGTCTAATGTCTTGTACAAAGCACGCACAACTAAAAGTTTTCAAAGGAAGAATGTATCCCGTTAAGCCTTTCCAAACCTTCAACGGAGAGTACCACTATAGTATTCTTAAAGGCATCGTGTTGATTAGAAAAGTGGCTATCAGAGCCCAATCATTTAAATCATTTAAATCATTTAAATCTCATGTTGGCTTAAAAGCCCAATTGCTCATAAGTGATATATATCACTTTTCGGTCGAATGAGAAAGTAGACTTATCTCTTCCGCTGATTTTTCCCTGTGTTCATCGTGAGCCGAGAATGAAAACATAGAAAAACTTTCGACCGATCTTGTCATCGTTTTTCGCCAGTTTTTGGGTCTAGCAGCCCCTTTGATTCACTAGGGAGTGCTCCGGGTAGAGAGTCTCCTCGTTGGAACTTTTGTGGTCTCGTTTTGTCCCATTTTATCTGCACGGGTTTCGGAATTCTCCAGTTGAATTTGTCGGTTTCCAGCCAAAAAGGTACGTACGGCTTTCGATCATCATCTATAACACGAATTAAGCATGATTTGGCTTTGATTTTGTTGTTATCCGAAATTGAAAGTTTTTGGAACGTTTGAAATTGAGCCCGCTATCAAAACTGTTTGTCTCCATAAATACTTTGGGACATTCATTACAGTCATTATACTCCGAGAAACCTCTAGAAGATAACGATTATTTATCTCTGCCACTCCATTCTGCTCTACTGTGTATGAGCACGTGGTTTAGTGTTTGATTTTCTATGATGAAAGATACTCTGCAAATGCCCGGTGGGTGTACTCTGTCCCATTGTTAGACCTCAGTGCCTTCACTTCTGCTCCATATTGTGTCTAAACGCCTTTGTGAAAATCTTGAGAACATCAAGCACATCACTCTTAGTCTTCATCAAATAAAGTCATGTGTCCCAAGAGTAACACTTAATGAAGGTCACAAAGTATTGAAATCCCTTGACTGTTGTTTGTGTTGGATTGCTAGTTTGTTCATTCGCTCAGGTAGTTGGCGTACAAATCTAGGGTCCGACATTTGGTACTAAGGAGATCCCATCATTCCCTCCCTCTAGAAGAAGATTTGTCCTCAAATATGAACCTGCATCAAACGGAGATAGGTAAAAAACATTAACTGAGGAACTTACATTGTACTCACCGGGTGAGTCGAGTTTGTACGCATTATCATTGATGTGCTCTATCACTTAAAATGGTTTGTCTCCTCTTGATAGTAGCTTGGAATGCCATTACTTTGAGAGCCTCTCAATTCGAAGGTGTAGCCATACCCAATCCCTGGGTTCAAACACGACCTTCTTTTGTCCTTTATTGGCTTGCATGACGTATTGCGCAGTCCATCGCTCAATGTTGGCTCGAGACATCTCATGTATGCTTTTCACCAATTGAGCCTTCTTTTCGCCATCTAAGTTTGCTCTTTCACTCATAGGTAGCGGACTCAAATCAATTTCAAAGGGTGAGTATTGAGCTGCAAAATGAATAGATCGATTATAAGCAAACTCAACATAAGGCAAACAATCTTCCCAAGTTTTAATATCTTTGGAAATCAAGGCACGCAGTAAAGATGATAAGGTCATGTTCACTACTTTCGTTTTCCCATCTGTCTGAGGATGACAGTAGTAGATAAAAACAATTTCGTACCCAATTTACCCCAAAGAGTCTTCCAAAAATAACTTAAAAACTTGGTATCTCTATCCGACACAATTGTTCTAGGCATCCCATGTAGTCGTATGACTTCTTTGAACAATAAATTTGCAATGTTGATGCTTCAACGACTTTATGGAAAGCTATAAAGTGAGTCATTTTCGAAAAATGATCTACCAAAACAAAGATAGAGTCCTGGCCCTCCTTAGATCTAGGTAATCCCAACAAAAAGTCCATAGAGTTGTCTACCTACAGTTCATTAGGGATGAGAAGTGGCGTGTATAATCCGTGTGGCTTAGGCTTTGATTTAGCTTCTCTACAAGTGACACAATTAGCACATATCTTTTCCACATCTTTTTTTCATTCCAAGCTAAAATAAATGCTCATTCAAAGTGACCCATCAATCCCCCGCCGTGAGCTTCTCTAACAACTAAAACACGAAGTGAGCATTTAGGGATGCATAATTTGTTTTCTCTAAAATAATATCCATCATGTCTATAAAATTTGTTAAATGCCACCTTTTCACATGCCAAGAATAAGCTCTCAAAATTGGGATCACTAGCATATAACTCCTTGGTGTATTCAAAACCAAGCAACTTGGAGTCAAGTATAGAAAGTAAGGTATACCTTCTCTATAGAGCATCAACTACCATGTTTTCCATACCCTTCTTGTATTTTGTGACATATGGTAAGGTCTCAATAAATTTCACCCACTTGGCATGTCTTTTGTTGAGTTTATGCAGCCCCCGTAGGTGTTTTAGCGACTCATGATCTGTATGGATCACGAACTCCTTCGGCCAAAGGTAATGTTGCCATGTACATAACGCCCTTTACCAACGCGTACAACTCATTGTCGTACATTGGATAATTCAAGCTTTCCCCATTCAATTTCTCACTGAAGTAGGTCACGAGTTTCCCTTCTTGCATCAGCAACGCTCCTATGCCTACACCAGAAGCATCACATTCTATTTCAAATGTTTTATCAATGTTAGGTAAAAGAAGTAATTGTGAATTCGACAACTTTCCTTTTAATGCCTCAAACGCCTTGTCTTGTTTGGTTCCTCATTGGAATAGGGTGTTCTTCTTGATGATCGTGGTAAGTAGGGCGACTATGGTACTGAAATCCTTCAAAAACCTCCTATAGAAGCTTGCTAGTCCATGTAAGCTCCGGACTTGGTTCACTGTGTTGGGTGTTGGCTATTTTTGGATGACTTTCACTTTCTCTTGGTCAACTTCAATACCAACATTGCCTACAATAAAACCAATAAAAATCAACTTGATCATACCAAAGCCGCACTTCTCGAGTTAAGCGATAATTTTTTCTTCCTAAGTACATCTAACACCAATCTAAGATGTTCCACATGCTCATTTAATGCCTTGTTGTAAATCAGAATATCATCGAAGTATACTACAACAGATTTGCCAAGATATGCACGTAAAACATGATTCATTAAAAGCATAAATTTGCTAGGAGCATTGGAAAGACCGAATGGCATGACTGACCACTCATAAAGACTGTACTTGGTCTTAAATGCATCCTTCCACTCATCCATTTCCTTCATTCGGATTTGATGATATCCGCTTTTCAAGTCAATTTTAGAGAATATGCATGCACCATGAAGTTTATCTAACATATCATCTAAACGAGGAATGTGATGGAAATATTTCACCATAATGTTATTAATGGTTCAGTAATCCGTGCACATCCTCCGTGACCCATCCTTCTTTGGTACGAAGAGTGTGGGGATGGCGCATGGGCGTAGGCTTTCTCGAACGTGCTCCTTGTTCATTAAATCTTCGGCTTAGCATTGCATCTCCTTTGTTTCTTCTGTATTGCTTCTATATGTCGACTTGTTAGGAAATGATGCTCCCGTGACGAACTCGATTTAGTGATCAATTCCTCGTATTGATGCTAAACCACGAGGTATTTCTTGAGAAAGAACATCTTAGAATTATCGCAAAATAAAATAGATCTCGCTCAGAATGGATTCGGCCACTTCATTAGAAACGTAAAATTATTTGTAACAAAGTACAATGAGAGATTGGTGGATGCACAGGGCCTCTTTTACTTCAATCTTTTGGTACACTAGGATTTCCACTCACAGGTCCCTCCTTACAAGAATTTACCTCCGCTAGACCTTAGCAGATACACAAGAATATGTAGACAACGATCTAGTTTGTAATGTGCTGGACTATCTGGTTAACTAGAAATGAAGCGTACTGAGATCAAGGTCACCAATATGGTTAATTGAATACATAATTGTACATGGTGATGGATTAAAGCAAATAGGAAAATATATGCAAACACATTCACAGATTGGATACTATAACCAATGGTATGCCTTTAGCACAAGGAATAGCATCAACAGAAAAGTCTAATATGAATTGCAGGAGCAGGGAGGCTTGCACTTCAAACATTTGGAGTCCCAGCAAGCCTTTTGATAGACTGGAAGCTACACACAAGTGTTGGCTTTTTTAATCTCTTTGCTTATATTAACAAGATGATGATTTTGATCAATAGGAAGGAAATCTAATCGGACCACACAAGAATGCACAGATGCTACTAATTTGTTGTTTTGATTGTGCAAAAATAAAGAGGAGCAAACTACCCTAATTGATGAGTCCTAGAAAGATGATTATGAGTGGCATATTAGGATGATGCAGATGATGCGAATTTGGTTGATAAATATGCCTACTGTGGACTATGGGGAACAAGGAAGTGAGCCACCAAAAATTGAAAAGAAGGTAACACAAAAATAGAGGATTGTTCAAAGTCCTCTCTTTGTGGAAGCAACTGATGACTACACTTGGAGAGAATAAGTTGTGGGGAGGATTAACTAACTACGCTGATCAACATGAATAAGACTCACTAGATACGAATGACTATGAGTAACAACATGATAAAATAAAGTATGGAAGATCCATCGTTCCAAATGTGCTTCAAATCTCTACTAGGAATATGCAACAATTACGTGACTAATATGCTATAAGGTGAGCAAACTAAGCTATTTATGTTGACAGTAAAGACACCTGTAGTCATCGGGTTTCTATGGCAGCCTCCATAATCAACTGTCAACTGATCAATGTTGCAGTGACCCATACAAGCTTAGTTTAGATGGGAAACTGCGACAATCACATGACTTTGATGCTATAAGGCGAGCAGGCTGAGCTGGGTACCAATCTATTTGATTGGAACGCTGACAGTAAGGACTCCTGTAGCTATCAGAATCTTCGATGATAGCCTACATTGCCGATAGTAAGATTATCAATGTTGCATCGACCCAATGTAGTAATGAAGTGATGAAGTGGAATAGAAAATCAGACAAGAGAGGCTGAAGAGTCAGCTGACAAAACCATAGTTAGCTTTGATTTTACGAATATATTTTATTTTGTTTTATTTGAAATTATTTGCAATGTATATACATTTCCTTATTTAATGAAATTTGGCTTATAAAAAAAAGGTTTTTTCCGCTCACCCTTTTCCTTTCTTTTTTCTCGAACTTTTCTCCTCTACCTCTTTTTCTTTTGCCTTTTTCAATTTGATTTGTTCCTCAACGACCTATTTAGGAGAGATAGGTACAGGAGTAATGAATTTACCATTATTCGAGAATGAATACTTGTTGGTAAACCCATCATGTGTCACCTTCATGTTGTATTGCCATGGACGTCCAAGTAATAGATAGCATGCATCCATCGGCACAACATCGCATACGACCTTGTCCACATAGCGGCCAATGGATAAGGGCACTAGATCTTGTCGGATTATCTTCACTTCTCCAAAATCACAAAGCCATTGAACCTTGTAGGACCGTGGATGTTTGGTGGTTGCAAGTGCGAGTTTCTCTACCATGTACGTGCTTACCATGTTGGTGCAACTCTCTTCATCAATGATTAGTTTGAACACTTTGTCTTGAAATTAGCACCGTGTATGGAAGAGATTCTTCCTTTGGTTATCCTCCTCATCCTTGGCATGCACGTTGAGCACTCGACATGACACTAATAGCTCGCCTACCACCGTGTTTTCCTCTACGTCACCTTGTGCATCAGCCTCCTCGGGTGGTTCCTCTATCTCCATCTCAGATTCATACTTCTGGTGTGTGTTGAGGATCATGGCACGTTTGTTGGGGTATTAACTTGCAATCTAGACAAGACCTTGACACCTGAAATATTTAATATCTTGTGTACGAAAGGTAGAAGGGTTACTTGTACCAATTGGCATGAATGGTTTGATTATTCCATCTTTTGGAGCCTCGGGTTTGCTCTTATCCGCCTTTGAGGTGTTTGGCTTCCACGGGATATAAGGAGCCTTGGCGTTACCTCTATTCAATCCTTTTTTCAATTGCTCATCTACCTTTATGGTTTGGTAGAGCATATCCGTGATTTCCACGTAGTGATGGAGCTCGATCACATCCACAACCTCTAGGTTGAGACCATGAAGGAAACGTGCCATGGTGGCCTCTAGGTATTCCTCGACGCTGGCTCGATCATAACCACCTCCATGTCCTTATAGTACTCATCTACGCTCCTCAAGCCTTGCTTCAATTCATGCAACTTTTGATAAAGATTGTGAAATTAGTTATTAAGGACAAACCTCATTCGCATCAAGGTCTTCATCTCATCCCAAGTATCCACTGCGGGTTCATGGTATCTTCTTTGGTTGGTCTTCTCCTGATCCCACCAAATTATGGCGTAATCATTGAATTCAATGGCAACCAACTTTACCTTTTTTTGCTTCCTGTCTAGATATGGAACCCGAACACCATTTCCATCTTTGTCTCCCACTCTAGGTAAACGTCAAAACCATCTTATCTTGGAAAGAAGGTATCCTTACCTTGACCTTGTCAAGATCATTTTCTCTATCCCTCCTTGGTGTTTCAGTGTGTCATCTTTGTGGTACACGTCTCGGCCTCCTAGGTGGGAAGCCTCGTGGCTCAATCTATTCAACTTCCTCGGACCATCTACCATCCTCACGCTCCACATGGACATGCTCACATGCAGCTTGTGTTTGGCCTTGAGGCAGTTGTGCCTCCAATCTTCCACCCTGCTCTTGGGTGGATTGAACCACCTCCATGAGTTTCCTCATTGACCAGTAAGAGCCTCCATCGTCCTGTTATTGTTCATGGGTGGTAACTCAAAGTCTTACAAGCTTGAAGCATAAACAAAAACTAACTACTCTACAAATCAAGTCTTGGCCTATTTATAGGACATGGCCGAGAGTTATTTATCAACTCTAGTACATGAAACCTGATTCTTGCCATATTTAACCATGCCACTGGACGTGGATGTACCCCCTGGAACGTCTTTCGGCTATTTTAATGACTCTTGTCCCTTATTTGTGAATGGAATAATCCAGAACCCCTTCATTGTCTATGCATGATACGGGTCTTGGGCTTGGGATATCATTAGTTGGGCTTGGGCCGAGAGTTTTGAGTTATTGGAGCTTCTTCGATTGGTCCGAGTTGGAGTACTAAGTGAATTTTTTTGTCCCGTGTATTTGGGTTGCGTTATTCAAGATCAAGTGAAGTCCAAGTCTCATGTATGAGTCCATTGAGTCCATTTTTGAATCGCTTCAGCCTTGCCCTCATCACCTGCCCACTCAGCAATGCAATTGGATTGCTAATTTGTTCGTCCACTCGGATAGATGGTGTATGAGTCTCAAGTTTGACATGTAGTGCTAGGGAAATCCCATCAGGTAGATCATAATTAGGCAATGTTGAGGAGAAACATTGGATGAACTCGAGAGAATATGGAGACGTAGGGGCGGATGAAAGAGATTAGGGTTCATGGAGTTTGAAATTTTAATTTTAAGTCATTATATATTGTGTAATTTGTATAAAAACCCAAGGATAATAGGTAATTGTGAAGGGGGATTGAAATAGGATAAAGTTATCACCAAATTTTTGGAGGGATGGGATTTTATGAGATTTTAGAAGTTATCCTGCTGCAGTAACAGTTTGGGAGATCGCAATCCTTTGACCCATGTATAAAAACATTATCTACCAAACAGGTTGTACATGTGGATTACTGACAAAATCCAGAAGTTATCATTGATCTACCAAACTCACCCTAAAAGGATTGATTTTATCTAGTACTTGTTGGATCTACGACTCCGATTTCTAAAATTTCCAGAAACTTTCAAATCCGGAACCAAGTTGAAATCGAG
>JAOWBN010183125.1:0-16720 GCA_028565015.1 Pinguicula moranensis
TCTAGATTAACTTGTCTATAAATTCTTCGATGCCTTCAGTGTTCATTGTTCGCAAACTTATGCTGGTCCTTTGTCAACTTACATTTACCATATGTTCAGTCCTGGATATGTCTCCTTGAGTCTACGTTGTGTAATTTTGATGATGTGGAACAAGCTTCAGTTGCCTGTTACCACTGCATTAAATCTTTTATATTAATGTCATCTCGACTGATTATTTCCCTTGATTTCAGGGTCGTGAACGATTAGGAGACAAACCATTATTTGTGCTCGTGAGCTGATCTTGGGGAAGCGATTCTGCTGCAAAATAACTGCAACTTAATCTGATTTTCCCAGAGGAGTTGCTGTGTTAACTTGTGCATGTACCATGTGTACACTAGCTGAAGAAGATTCATTTATGCACCATACTTATGTGCTGCATTTACTTTAGGTTGCTTGCAAACTTTATGTTACTTGTTACATGGACCTCATCTCCCCAATCTCAGAAATACCACCTCTACTTGTTTGCTTTCATGTTCTTGTGCTTTTCATATCCTACTATATCAGTTAAGTTAGTTGGGGATTCGAAACTATTGGGTACCTTGTTTTTGTTGTTGTTTGTGTGTAAGGGGATAAGTGGTTCACCATAACGGGATTCCAGGTTCCCGAATTGAATAGAATGAACAAACACTACTAAAAGCAAGCAGAACTCAATAATTTAGCATGATACATATTGTGATTTGGGACTTCTTCCATTATAGTGTAATCTAATAGGCTTCTACTTTTGTTATAGTTCGGGAAAGTTCAAATTAATTTCTTGTCAACCCATAATAATTTAAAGAGATGGAAGTTCATGTGCATCATTAATTGAAAGAGATGGACTAAACTCAATTAATGAATTCATAAACTTATCTTTCTGCACCTAATCCATGATTAACACTCTTGTTTAAAAATCTAAAGTATTTTTATTATTGCAGATCACTGTAGTTAGGTTAGGACTCTAATTCCATCCATTTGAGGATGGTTAGCAAATATTTCCTATATGAATTAACAACGTCAAAGGCAATCGCAATCTCAAGCTAACTTAATATAGTTTAAGTCATCTTTAAGACGCGTAAGTCCGATCATGGTCTTATTATTATTGAAAGATGAATAGGATAACAATGGAAGTTTTAAGAAATTTTCACATCATCACATTCTTCTTCTTTCTCTTTGACTTTGAGTGGTAATATTGGGGATGTAACAGAAAAAACAAATAGCTGGATAAATAGAAATAATTGAAAAGGACAGCCCAAAGTGATATTTTGTGCAGAATCGTTGGAGTGATCGAGACGAATTGTATTAGATGGGGAGAGAGAAATTAGCGGAGAAAAATGCCAGGGTACCTAATTAATAAATAATTTCTTATCTATTTTATTGTCAATAATAGTGAGAGATAGAGTATTTATTTTTTTTATTTTTTTGGTATACAGGGTTTTTAAAGTCAATTGAAAAGCTACAGCATAACGTGCATTGTCTCAATATCTAAGTAAAATGGTTATGGACTTTTTGTATTTTTTAATGTACATATCATCTTTTTTTATTATTATTTTTACAATTTTTGTCGTTGAAACTCAATAAATTAGAGAATGATTGTGAGCGAATGAAACTTTCGTTTTCTTGTTAAACTATCTGCTCAAAGAAATATCACAAATTCCGTGCTTTCAGTGACATTTTTTAATGTGCATGTGCAATTATGAACAATAAGGTGGTTATTTAATTATTTATAAACGTTTTTAAATATTAACTAATAAGTGACTATGAGAGTTGAGACGATTATTCAACTCAATACCAAACAAGAGGCAATTAACTTAAATATGACATCACTTGTCCCAATAAAAAACTTTGATGCTCGAAAACTCTTTGACCTAACCTAAATTTTTAGCATAATGGGTTCGTACACGCGAATACGACTTATCCCCTGTTTTACGCAGTCTTCTTAAAATTATAAGTGGATTATATGCATATTTTTTTTCAAAAAATAACTCATCAATCTCGCAATTCGAGGTTCTTAAAAGCCAATTATAATTTTAAGAAGGCTCCGTAAAACGGGCCCTTACTCTTGCAAAAGACTTAGATTTTAACCAATAAATTGTAGCTCCCATAACCATATAATTGGTTATTCCCACTGTAAATATTTTCTTTAACAATATGTGTACCTCAATCAACCTCAAAAGTTATCTTAGACTCGTTTTTGGTAGGTACTCCACCTTAGACTTGATGAATCGAGTTGAGGCATGCGCGCTTCTTGTTAAATAATATAGGTGAAGGCAGGGACGACGCCCCCACCTCCACCCTTGAAGTTTCTTTTTAAAAACTTTCGTGTAAAATTTAATTATTATTTTTTTAAAACAAAATTAGTAGATTTTTGTATTATATGCCCCATTTAAAACTTTTTACCCCCTTTAATAGAACCGCTAGACCCAATGAGGGTTTACATTGCGGCTTACCCAGGTGCCCCAGAAAAAAGTTTCTATTGTCCATAAATTTCTGATTTTTTTAGATTCGAAGGAGTTTGAAATCGCTAAAAGTTGTAGAGAAGGAAAAATGTTGGATTAGGAAGAAGACAATCCAATGTTATATTCTCATTTTTCTTCTCCTTTTACTTCTCCTTTCAATTCTACTTCTCCTTTTAATTTTGTATTTTTTAAATATTTGGTAAAATTATGAAAAATTGAAAAAGTTATTAAAATAGTATTTGCAATCAAAATTTATAATTTGATTTTTTTTATAAGTTGATTAAATAATATTTGTAGTTAAATTTGGTAAGATAACTTTAATTTATTTACGAAATTGCCATGAGAAGTAGAAGTAAAAAAAAATAGCCCCCTACCTACTTTTGAAAAAAATGAATTTTGACTAGAAAAAAAAGGAGAAGGAGAAGGAGAAGGAGAAGTAGACTTTTAAAATACTGTTTTCTAAATAATCTGGAAAAAAAAAATAAAAAAAAATTAATTTAAAAAAATATAGGTACAAAACAGGCCTTTAGCCCCCTAAGTGTCGGGTTACCCACCGTGGTCTACATGTGGACAAAAAAAGTGAACCTCGTTTTCATAGGACTGTCCTTTGCTATTTTCTTTAGAATTTAACATTAGGTATACTCAGGACGGAACGTACTTCAGGGCCATTTCATCTTTCCATTCCCTCACCCTAAAAAGAATTTGTATTGCAAATAAGGGCATCAGGATCAGGGGGTGTAGCCAGGGTAACCCCATAAATATCTCTTAGGCTGCGTTTGTTACGCGGGCAGAATCAGGATAAACTTGGTCATTTTACGGATATCTTGGTTTGTCCTTTTCAGTCTTCCTTTTGGTACGCACATAGTTGTTATCCCGCGATCCGAAAGATAACCTTTTGGATCGGGATAACTCGGTGATAAATGTTTTTTTTTCTTCTGGAATTTGAGAAGGGTTTTTGGCTATCCATATTTATCCCGCGATGGATAGTACAATAATGCCCCGACTAACATGAAAAATTTACAAGGAATACCAACTATAAAAGGAACGAAAATCCTAATTCGAACTCATTGTGCCTTACCGAACTCTCAACCATCGGACAACGCATCTCCAGTGACTTCACATCCGACCGGCGTATAATCTTCTCAGTTTGTATTTTTTGTCTTTCCTCCTTCATCTGGCCACTCTTTTTTTTTTTTTTTTTTTTTCCAGATTTACGGTTTGTTATACTTGGCTCATCGGGGTTTAGGGTTTGAACATCTTCAACGCAAAATTGAACATATTTAACGCCCACCAAAATTTGTCTGGTATAGAAGTTCCTTGTCTAAGTATTCTGTGATTTAATAATTACCCAACGTGAGTTTCTAGATTCCAGTGTTCTATTTTTTATTTTTAGATTCAGTCATTTTTGCTGATTTTCTTCATCGTTCCCCAATCTGTACCTTGCATATTAGTATATATATGCTCTTGTGTGCATTTTTATTCCAATTTGAATTTGTAAGGGTTATCTAAGACTGCATAAGTATACAAATCCAGGGTAATTGATGAATGTTCATTTGGATAGGGTTATCGGTTTTTGACCTATTAGTTCAGATTTTACAATGAGTTAGTCTGTTTGATTGCATTTTTACCCTTATATTTTTCTTCTTAAATGATCTAATAATAACAAGTATGACATCTGATTTCATGGTAGCATGGTTCTTCTCAAGCAATTATTGAAGACATAGGGAACTCGCACCTCAGTGAATCTATTTTAGAGTGAAAAGATTCTTTATGCTACGATTTTGTGTTCAAACAATTTCATTTTTAAATAAGTGGAACAAGTAATTTCATTTTTTTTTAAAACTGGAATGCGACAAGGATGGTGCATAAACTTCATATAAGGCAGATAAAAGGTTGGGATGGGGGAATAGAGCAGCCTGTACAGCAGAAAACATAGGCTTAATTATCAGAATGCACTCAGCTTCTGAGGTTTCATTTCTGATTTTCTGATCTTTCATTTATGAGTTCTGAGCTTTCACTCTAAGTTCTGAGCTTACATTTATGCTGCAATTATGAATTAATATGTGGCCTCAATCTTGAATTTATGGGAATTCAGATATGGGATACTATATTTCTGATGCATGTGTTCTTACAACTCAAATTCAGTCTCATCAATTGGTTTTGTGCTAAGATAGTTGGACAGTTGAAACATGAGTAGTGAGATGCTGACCATAGTGGATCTTTACCTGTACTGCTATGCATAAGCATTTTCGTCGGTCTACTGCCTACTATCATTGAACTAACAGAGAATGAATCAAACACTAACACACAACCGCAAAAAAAAGGCGAAAGGCTGATCGGAATGCACCTCTGAAGTACTTGGTACTAGACAAATACTGAGTATACGGCGGCCAGTCCGGGATAGTTCCAAAAATATATTGAGTATACAGCGGCCGATGAAAGTAGGGGTAAGGAAGGAGACAATGTACTTTTCGCTGTTTGTTTGTTTGTTTTTTTCTTTTATGCCCTAATTTGAAATAAGATAAGTTTTGTCTTTCGACTTGGAGCTCGCTTTTTATTTGAGCTTTGGATTTCTTCCAAATTTTGTTCTTATTTTATCTTTAAAGAAATCGATCACTTTATACTATGGATTTTTTTGGCCTATTTTTTATAACTTTGTTTTGTTTTGTTTTTACATGCATAGTAAAAAAATGTAAGGTTTGTCATTAGTCTAAAATTAAAATCATCTACACGTGAAGCTAGGTAATTTATAGAGGGAAACGAAAATATAATTTTTTTTACGGAGAAGGTGGGAGTATAATTTATGTTAGGGGGCAAAAAACACAATAAAAATATTATATAATTAAAAATTCATTAAAAAAAAGAGAGGGCTGAACCTCCACCCCACTCCAAAGTCACCCCACCCACCCCACCTCCTCCTCCATCACCACCACACACTGTTTTCTCCCATGCCTCAGATCTAGCTGAGTACATTTTTCAATCATGAATTCGTCATTGAGTTCAAATTTTGGCCCTGCATATATTTTAGAAATTAATGTAGTATACTTTCTTTCTCACCATAATAATATCATAGCTATGCGGTGCAATCTACTAGTGAAGTGACAAAATCACAAGTTAGGCATAGAATAATTGCAAACTTTTAAAACCTATTAGTCTCTCTTGACACGGTTATGAGGTCAACAAGGAATTATTTGAGGATTTAAAACCCTAAATCTTGAGGTACAAATTATGCTACCAACATGTCGGGGGATATCTAACCAAAGAAAAGAAAAGAAAAATAAATAGAAAATTAAGAAGCTATCTCGGAGTGCTTATATTATATTATATATATACTCTAATTTTAAATTGATATAAGTGTTTTGGAAAAAATATCGTTCAACAACTTTGGTAAAAAACGTGATGAGAAATAGTTTTTAAGAAGGTTTTATAACGATGTTTTATTGATATAGATACTATTCTTATGCAAGCGTGGATAAAATGTGCACGCAACAGTTATTCCAAAACGCAAGCAATAGTTATTTGATAACTTATCATGTTAATGAGAATTTTTAGCAGTTATTTTACTTTACACAACAAAGATGAGATTATGGATTTGAACAAACAAACCGTAACAAACATATCCCCAAAAATCCCTTGGCTAGAATTTTGCAAACCCTTCAGTTTTCTTACGAAAAACATATAGTTTTCTTACGAAAATAGATGTATGAATCTAAATAACAGTTTCTTACAAAAACATACAGGTTTTTGCGAAAACATACAATTTTCTTACGAAAACAGACAGAATAAATTTGGTAAAACATGAATGAATCTAAAAAAAAACAGGAATCAACAAATTTGTTGAAGAACGAAACACAGAAATTTGAACAAACTCTCATAGTTAAAGAAAAATGCAATAACCAGTCAGTTCTAGAATATCTATGTCTTTTCTAGCATATCCATAAAGAAGAACGTAAAGATGCTTTACGGTAGATAAAGAAAACTTGGATAAATAAAACCTGGAGAGATCTGGAGAAGAGCAATGTGCTGATAACGTGTTGTAAACTAGAAATCTGCAGAAAAGTAAACGAGAGAATATTAGAATGATCGTGAAATGCGTAAGTCTTATTCTCTGTAATGCCTCTTTATATAGATGTAAAGACCGGTTACAAAAGTTTTTATCTCTATAAAACTGTATCAATCACTATATCTATAACAGAATATTTATTTTTATGTCTTTTATTTTGAATCCACTTTATTTTTTTTCTCCTTTAGAAGTTACAAGTTGTATTATAGGATAAATTGAGTTAAATCGAACAGATGAGATCCGATCCAACCCAACCCGATCCACTTTACCGAGAATTTTTTTTCGCCCCTGGGTAGCTAAATGTTGAATGCATACCTGCATGCAATTGATTGCTCAATTTCGCCAAATATATAATTTGTTTTTTTTGATCGGGCCAAATATAGAATTCGAATTCAACTCGAGAAAATTATCCCAGAGTTGGGATCTTCTCTTTATTTTATTTACAGGTACTTCTTCAAATAGGACATTTGAAGGAGATGTTCTCAAGGAGAATGATGCTTTAAAATAATACCACGCTGAATACAGAAAATCACAGTGAACTTAGTTTATGGGTGGTGATATTATGATAGATCAGGCTGAACTTTTTGAGCGGCGGATGGAGAAGTAGAGAAGTCTCGAGTGCTTTATAAATAGAGAGGAATTGAAGGAGTTAGGGATTTTGTTTTTGCATCAATTCATTGGGCTGGTGTTAGACATTATTATTTTTTTAAATTTGTATTATTTTTAATATAAAAATGGACGACGGGCCAAACCCACGGACTCAAAAATTGAGCTCGTGATTGCACCATCTCCAAAAATGGGTAGGCCAGGCCCACACATTTTCATCTGCACAGTTGGCGTTGCCCATTTAAAAATGGGCAAGCCTGTCCCATTTTTCATTTTTTGCCGGGCAGATATGTCGTTTGGTTCGACCAATCTCTACCCTTCTTTCTCCCTCAAAATATAAAATAAAATAATACTATTAAATAATAATTGGGTCCTATCCCACCGGAAATGACGGATCAAAAAGATTTATGAAGGGGGTGTGAACATTCTTTTAAGCGGGTTGGAAAAATTATGAGTTGCGATATATAAAAACATATATATTTGAAATCATTAAATTTACCAATATTGTTGTGAATATTTGTATAAACGAAAACAAATGCAAATCAAATATTAGATAAGTAAACAAAAACTCAAATTTTCTCAAACTTCTCAAAATCCTTCTCTTCTTTTCTTTCTAACTTTCTCTTCTTTCTTTCTTGTTGTGTTTTTCTCTTCTCAAACACATTGTATATATAGACAACTTTCAAACTAACTTTCAAGCTAACATTCAAGCTAACATTCAAGCTAACTTCCAAGCTAACCTTCAAGCTAACCTTCAAGCTAACTTTCAAGCTAACTTTCAATGTACCTAACTATCTTATACATTCACTTTGATTCATAATAAATCATATTTTTTAGGAGATTCGATTATTCAATATTCTATTTTATGAATGTATGAAAGTAGCTTTGGTGTGACAAGATTACAACAATAATGAAGTTGACATTCTTTTCTTGGTACACGTGTGGTAAAACCGAGAGACTCTGGTGGGAACCAAGCGGATGACGACGTCAGGCATGACGCAATCAGGCGAATCTGAATTTATGTTTTTGGACTGGTTGACCAGAATAATATATTTATTTCTTTTTTATTTTATTAACCTGTGATATCCAGATATTTCTTTTTTTTTTTATATTTATTATATAGATAGATAAATAGATAGGGGTGGCTATTGAAAATTCGATTTCGATTCATATAAGGTTCTATTTATATTTTTCATAACTAAAAATGAAAATCGAAAAATCAATTTTTTTTTTCGATTTTCAGGTCGGTTTACGGGTTTTAACAAAAATCGATTACATAATATTTTTTTTTAATTATTTTATCATTTTGTGTTGACATCTAAGGTTGAAACAGATATGAGAAAGAATTTTCAAGTATGAGGGACATCAAGTAAACCCATAAGTAGTACTCAACCAAAGAATTCTAGAAAATCCTCCGTCATTGTGGTGAATTGCATGAACAATGAAACCCCATCTTGTGAATAGTAGATCTAGCTTCTCCGTCGCACATGACAGCCTCGGAGATGAAAGAAACATCCGGCGAGTAGCACCTTCGCAGTTTTAGAGTGTAGTCTCTCCCCAGGGACGCCTCACGCGCTCGGGGAGCACCGAATCACCTTCCTCACGCTTGTCTCGCCTAAACTACCCCATCCTGTGTTTTACTTTGTTTCCTCTCACGAAAGACCATGATAAACCAATGGACAATACCCCAACATCAGCTGAAGAAGATGCGGAGAGCTGCCATACGAGCAGGGAAGATGTCACTATAGCTGGCTCATAGGCAGCGGAGGTCGGTGCAACAGCAGGGACCCTTGACATGGGTAGACATTGCCAAACGAAGACCTGTCCACGAAAGAATTGGTCCTCGGGTTGTACAACAAAGTTTGCAGCCGGGAGAGAGACAACAGATCACGACTTTCTTCCTAACAAACTTCTTAATGAGTTGTACGAAAGAAAGACTTCAAGGCATATTAAGTAAGCAGGGGACTGTAAAGAGCTTCACCTTAGCACAAAAGCTGGATAAGTATGGTCTCTCGTTTGGTTTCCTCATCTTCAAGATCCAATTATGGATCTCGAACAAATACTGTTTCAGCTGAATAATATATGGATTGGCCCATATCGACTGCGAGTAAATGTGGCAAGATATGCTAAAGATCAGGCCAAAAGTGTTATGGAAAACAGGTTGAGACCTCAAACCTTAATGCCTAAGGTTACTATGAAAAAAAACTAAGCTTCAGATAATACCTACTACTCTAATGGCTACTGGATGCTCGCCTGATGCATCCACTAGTACATTAGTAACACCTCTCAGAGATGCATTGGCAGTAACGGAGACAACACAGGCTAAAAAAGTAAAAGCACCATTGGTATTCTTTAAAGAAAAATTAAGCTATGAATGGTTGATGTGCAACTTTGTATGCACGCTGAATGTAATGGATGGCTGGAGAGAAATGCAACTAGGACTCAAATCAGCGGGATATATAAATATAGTGGCAAGCCCTATGGGCAATGGACGTATCCTTCTATGGGAAGAGGATGCAGTGGATTTGCATAACCTAGTGATGAAAGACACTGAGAGTGGTTAATGCACTGGGTGTCTGAGGTATGTCCCTGGGATACATACATGGCAAAGAGCATCTCTCAATAGGACTCAAAACGTTCATGTTAGGTTAGCATTTGTGGCTTACCATTACAATTGTGGACCAACATGGTATGGGAAACCATAGGCATGAAGTTGGGCACATTGATCAAAGTGGATGAAAGCACGGCTCAGAAGCAATTCTTGGAAGCAGCCTTTCTCCTGATTCAACTGGACTTTGGTCTTGAGGTAACAAAAAGTCTTGATATAATCTTTGATAATAAGCATTATGCTTTGTCTATAACAGAATTGCAGGAGACAAGGCCTAGAGCTTCATGGTGGAGTGCGGCAGAAAATCTTGATGAGGGATTGAGCACTGAAATCTCGGAGGGTTCTACACTAGGAGATCACAGTGTAGAACTACACAAGCCCAAGGGACTTGAAGTCAATGTCCATAGTACAGAGAACATCCTAGCTACGGCTAGTGCAGATCTGTCAATACCCCTGACTAGTAAGTTTGATCCACAGCTGGAAGACATATTAAAAAGGCAGAGGTGCTGCCATAACTATCCATCAGGGAAAAAGATTGCAGACCTGGAGTAGAATTCTGAAGTAGGGTCAATGCTAATGGAAAGTTGTATGGTTAATAGGCTAAATTGGTGGCCAAAGCTAGCAGTCCAACAATATGATTCTATAGAGCAAAGCTCTAGAGCAATGGTTGTGAAGGACCAAGTGGACGAAGAGTGGGAAGAGGATGGATATCCTATGGAAACTATTCAATCGGACATTAGTAAACTTCATGAAGATACCCCAAGCCATCATGATAAAATGAGTAAAAGTGATTAGATGCAAATGCACCAAAGTGATAGCGTGATGAAGGCTATGGATGGTGATTATGGAAGGGACTGGGGACCTATCATGGAAACGGAAGCTGGTACAAATGTTTCCCCACCTAAGCAGTGTCTTGAAACAACTTTGTATTCATTATATGAGTTCCATCTTCTTGATACCCCATGCTCGTCACAGGGTATGCAACATACTCCCAAGTTAGCAACGACAACAATTAAGGAAGAAGGCCCTAAAATAAGAAGTCAAACCAGAAAAGCTTTTGATCAAGAAAGAGATAAAGAGATAGTAGCTCTGGAACAGTGGATTGGCCAACTTCACCCTACTCTATCAACACGTGATAGTATAAATAAAGAGGCTGAATATATGTTAGACATTGGTAGGAAACTGGGCCTCACATATGGATCTAATACGCAAGAACTCAAAGAGATACTCATCAATATGTCTTTAGCCAACAGAGTGCTGGAGGAACCAAGACCCTTTGAAGTGGGTAGATCTGATCATGCTTCAACATGAAACTCATAACTTATAATGTTAGAGGCCTCTGCGGCCCGGGAAGGAGGAAGAGAGTTAAAGAACTCATACAATCTCAAAAGGTGGACTTCATTAGCCTACAAGAAACTAAAATGGATCAGGTTGATTGGAGATTATGTGAATATCTATGGTATGCCGACTGTTTTGATTGGATGTACCAAGGAGCAATTGGCCAATCAGGTGGATTACTGTGTATTTGGAATAAAAATAAATTTTATAGACAGAGCATCATATCAGGAACTGGATTTATAGGGGTAGCAGGGATTTGGAATAGTGACTCCACAAAATCTATTATGGTTAACATATATGGTCCTGCTGAGTTATCTGCAAAATATGCTCAATGGAATGAAATTAAATCTATATATAATGGAATGGAGGAAGATAAGTGGTGCTTGATGGGAGATTTTAACCCAGTCTTGGATCCAAGTGAACGAAAAGCAACATCCACCAGATCTGATAGGCAGGAGATTGAAGGTTTCAGAGCCTTCCTAAGTGATCTGGAATTACAGGATCTGAAAATGGAGAAAATAAGATTCACATGGTACATTAAATTCCTCAAGGCCATGAGTAGGCTGGATAGGTTTTTGCTAAACAACAAATGGCTAGCTCAAGCAACAAACTGGACTCAAACAGGGCTTGGGAGAGATGATTCTGACTATTGCCCAGTCTCCTTGCATTCGGGTGTGCAGAATTGGGAGGCTAAACCAGTAAGAGTGTTGGATGCTTCGTTGGAGGATAAAGGATATAACCAGCTGGTGGAAAACATATGGTACAACACCTCCGTAAATGGATATGTCAGCTACAGATTAAAGGTGAAAATTAAGGCACTGAGAGAAGGCATAAAAATCTGGAACAACTCTGCTTCCAGGGACCTGACAGTTATGAAGGTAGAGACCATCCGGAAATTCACAGAATTGGAATGCAAAGCAGAAGGAACTGCAGAAATTTATCTTACTGAGGATGATCAAAAAGAACTCCACACACTTCAGGAAAAGCTGTCAACCATCAATAAACAATCTGCAAGTGTATCCTTTCAAAAATTTAGATTATCTGGCTGCAGAATCGGGACGCAAACTCTGCATATTTTCATAGTTGTATCAATAAAAATAGGAGGAAAAATGTAATTTTTCCTGACCATGTCAAAGAGGTGTTTAGAAGCCACTTCGAGTACAAATTTAAAGAGGTATTATGGACTAGACCAAGCATAGGGGGAATGACTTTCAGAAGGTTGTTTGCAGAAGCTGTGGAAAACATTAAGGCACCATTTATAAAGCATTTCCTATATTTATTTAAATCTGACATCTTGAAAATGTTTCTTGAGTTTTACAGGAATTGTAAAGTGGCAAGGGAAAACAATGCATCACACATCACCCTCATAGCTAAGCATGGAAACCCTCTACAAGTACTAGACTATAGACCAATTACGTTGATTGGATCAATGACCAAGATCATATCCAACGTTTTGGCAAAGAGAGTCAAAGAAGTGTTAGGAGAGATCATCTCTCTCACCCAAATGGCTTTTATAAGGGATAGAAAACTTGTGGATGGAGTTATGCTAGTTAATGAAGCCGCTGATGAGATCAATAAGCTAAGGAAGCAAGACATCATATTCAAGGTAGATTTCGATAAGGCCTTTGATACTATTAATTGGTCATACTTGTTTGAGGTTTTGAAACAGATGGGATTCCCCCCTGCTGGATCTCGTGGACAAAAGAGCTAGTGAAATCTACCTCTACTTCAGTGCTTGTAAATGACAGTCCCACAACTGAGTTTTATCCTGAAAGGGGGCTGCACCAGTGGGGTCCACTATCCCCCTTTCTATTTGTTATTGCTGCTGAAGGATTGGCAGTCATGCTCAAGAAGGCATTGGATCTCAGGATGTTTCAGGGACTACAAATTGGTAAGGATAAAGTGAGTTTATCTCATATGCAGTTTGCTGACGATACTCTTCTGATGGGCCAAGCTACTTGGCAAACAATTATAACATTTAAGGCCATTCTGAAGAATTTCGAGTTGGTTTCCAGACTAAGGATTAATTATGCTAAAACAAACTGCTAGGCATTAACATGCATCAGGAAACTATGGCAGAAATGGCAGCCTACATGGGGTGTGCTACTGGATCCCTACCATTCAGGTACTTGGGGCTACCTGTGGGAGCAAACCTGGCTAGAACAGCCACCTTGAAATCTATTATGGATAAGTTTAGCGGGGCACTTAATCTATGGGACAACAAGGTTTTGTCATCCGGAGGAAAGCTAGTTCTTATAAACTCCGTTCTAGCATCCTTGCCATCTCATTTCTTTACTCTGGCAAAAGCCCCGCATGAAGTTTTAAAGAAGTTAACATCCTGTCAGTGAGCCTTGTTCTAGAACAATAAACATGTACTGAATAAAACCAGAAAATTTCATGGAGTAAAGTAGCCTCAGCTGTTGATCAAGGTGGACTGGGTGTGAGATGTCTGGACAGTTTTAATAAGTCCATGATTGGCAAATGAGGGACCAGGATTTTGACAGGGGAAAAGTGTCTAGCAATGGACTTACTTATATCCAAATATGGCTCACAAGGGGTGCTTAACATTGGATGGTTCAGAGAATTAAAAAGGCAGGGGAGACAGGAGCAAAGACAAAGGGGTAGGACTAGAGGCAGTGCTTATATCTCGAGTTGGGGGAAAGCCATACAAGCAAATACAGATTGCAGATGGTTTCAATAATACATCAGGATAAAATTTGATACTGGTGTATCAGTAAAGTTCTGGTTGGTTGGGTGGCATCAGGACATAAGGTTGGCAGACAGGTTTCCCACCTTATTTAGAGTATCCATGAATCCAGAAGCCTATATCTCTAATCTGGGTCACTGGAATGAAGAAACTAACTCTTGGATCTGGACATTTAGTTGGAGGAGAGAACTTCGAAACTCTGAAGGTAAAAATCTAGATAATTTGTCTATTTCTACAAGATACAATCATCACAGGGGCAGGGCAAGACCATTATTACTTTATGGATGACAAGGAAGGTACCTATAGAGTCAAAGAAGCCTACCAAAGGATCATGGCAAAAAAAAAACGCAACCACACACACAGGAGCAAACAAAGACCCTAGCTGGATTATGGACTAAGATAATACCTAGAAAAATAACCATCTTTGTTTGGAAACTTCTGCAGGATGTCCTGCCTACCAAAGCAGCTCTACAACGTAGAAACATTATACCTGCTACCCAAGAGACCCCTTGTACTCTTTGCTCAATAGCTCATTAAACTGCGACTCATATCTTCCTTCACTGCAGAGTAACCTTTCAAACATGGAAGGTCATTAAAGATTTGTTGAATCTTCCAGGGACATTAGCTACACAGATCCCATCCCTACAAGATTTTACATTAGCCAAACCTCAGCAAGTAGATAAGAACATGTGGGTAACAATCTATTTTGCTATGTGTTGGGTTATATGGTCGACTAGAAACAGAGTGCACTTCATAGCGGCAGTGATAAATACAAATGATATGGTGCAACGTGTACAACAATGATCATGGGAATGGTTCAAAGCAAAAAGGAAACCTATGGCTTATACATTAACAGATTGGTTATTACAGCCAATCATCTGCCTCCAGTTTCGGGAATAAAAAAATACAGGGTTAAAGAGGGGCAATCAACATGGCAGAATAAAGTTGTAACTTTTATCCCTATTACTATTAGGAGAATTTTGTAGATGCTATTAATCTGATGCTATCATGTGCAGGACTACATTTTTTCCTAAACGGCGAACCAAGAGGCAAAAATGGATCAACTACGATGGTTGTTGAAGGGCTGAAAGGGGACAAAGGTGTTGCTGGAACCTAGAAGAGAATAAGAATGATCAGCGAGTGTTTACAGGAAGATCTCTTCATTCCTATCAACTTTCTCTATTGGCCTACTCTTTAATGTATTGTTCAGCAGGTACGGTGCAGACAATCAAGCACAGAACCTGGAAACGGGACAGTGTACTGCCATACATTGTCATGGCCGAGTAGAGGAGAAGTGGTGGATTCTGGAAGTAGAAAAGCAGAGAAGGATGGTGGTAAAAGTACTCTCCCTCTGACTTTTATCTGGAACCCAATTTATCTGCCTACTTCGTTATGGTACAGGTTAGGGATGCTGAGTTATAGAAATGGATTAATGGAGGAAACAATCGTGCCATTAACCTGCAGAATACAATACCTCAAGGAAAGTCATCCAAAATCAATCTGCACTTGAGCTCTTGAGTTGTGTTTTGAACAAAAAGTCTATCTCCACAAATACCTGCTGCAAGAAGGGATGGCCAGAATTGATTTATTTTGAATAGTCATTCGTGAAATAATAAAAGCTGCATCTGAAGCATCTGATGAATGAGGATCCATAAACACGATTCTCATTGAGGCAAAAAGCAATATGAATCAGGCGGTCACAGAAGGAGGAGGGCAGCAATCACAGGACTTGTTTGCTATTAGGTGAATAGGGTGAGCTGTGCCAACTGCTCCAGTAAAGACTCATGGAGTCATACTTGTATGGCGGCCTGCATAGTTGAATATCAACGGAGCAATGCTGACTTAAATAGTAAGTCCTTGCTTACTGTTTAGATCAGCAATCCTATGGCAAAGATACTATAAGGTGTACGGGCTGAGCTAGAATCTCGTGGCATGGTAATGACTCATTTAGTCTTTCATGGCAGCCTGCATAGCTGTGAGTTGATCAATGCTTCCCATCTCCCATGGACCTGAGAGACATTACATTGCCCGAAGACATGCTACTTTATGTATTAGATTTCGGGTTTATGTAATACTATCTTATCCTTTGTAAGATAGTGTTTTATACATACTCCTTCCTTTTATTAATGAAATTTGGCTTAACTAAAAAAAAACTTCCTTATTTTTTTCAAATCCTATTTGGGCCTTGTGGGCTTCAAATTGGGCGCCTATTATTAAACGTTTTGGGATTTTGCAAGATACCAAACCCGATACCAAAAGCCAAAAAATTGAAAATGTTCAATTTTCGGTTTTTCGATTCGGGGTCAGTAACAAAAGGGCATTACCAAAAAGTTTCAGTATGGAAATTGTTAATGCTCATTACCAAATTCGAATACCGAATACTCACCCATACTCCGGATATTAAGAGGTTACTATTCCTTTTTTTTTATGAAGTTTGTAACTTTTCTAAAAATGTATGACAACGTGAGTTGCCTTGATATCAAAGCAATGTTTACAAATGCTTAAGCAATTTTTTTTGGTAATTAAAGTTTTTTTTTTTTTTTGTCTTTTATATAATGAGAAGGAAGAAAAACCGACCTATTAGGCCAAACTAATTAGTCGGCACGGTACAATGGTTAATGATCCTTGTTAGAAAAAACAGATCGAGGCCCCCTACTAACAACATGCGAGCAGGGGATTCAAGATATGAAATATCTACTCCTATTTTATCATAGAGCTGAAGCTTTTGCTAACTCGGCAAGCCACTTTATTTCCCTTTTGCTCGCTTTTTTGGGTGTGTATACCATGTTCCTGTAGTAGTCATCTATTTTTTTGAGTGGAGAAAGTTAAGGCCCTGTTTTGCGCATGTCATCTTCTACTACTTCTTCAACTACTTCTTCTTATTTTTAAGAGGGGTGGTGTTTTGCGCAATTACTTAAACGATA
>JAOWBN010183136.1:0-16718 GCA_028565015.1 Pinguicula moranensis
TTGTCCCTGCCCGAGGAGTAATCCGACGGGCAGGCGGATTACTGGACGGGGTACCAAACGCCAGGCAAACCCGGATTACTAGAGGTAAACCAGGTTAATCCACCTACAATCCTGCTACCAAATGGACCCTTACTTGCCAAAAAAAATATATCATCAGTCCGCTTTCACAAAGCAGTAGCTAGTTCCAGTTGATCATCCAATGACTTGAGCACTTGTTCACCGTGAACCAAAGAATATTTGAGAGAAGATGTAAACCGTAAAAGAGAACTAAATCTTCAATGATTTAATTTTACGTATAATTCTGAATATATAGAGTGATGTATATATATATATTGTTACAACTAATTACATAATTAAAGTTTTGACTAATTTAGAGATATCCCAAGATCATAGGGACTTATAATCTGGTGGGGACAGGGATATATCTTGTTGATCTTGCTTCTCACTAGCATGCCCCCTCAAACCAATAGGGGGAGAGATAACAGTGAGCTTTGACAGTAGATATTGAAATCGTGAAGTGCCAAGATGTTTAGTGAGTATATTGGCGATTTGATCGTGAGTGATGAGATGATGGATAACAATATCTTTGTTAAAAAAATTTTTTCCGAATAAAATGATAATCCACTTCAATATGCTTCGTACGAGAATGAAACACAGGATTTGAAGCAAGAGCAAGAGCAAGAGCCCCTATGTTGTCACACCATAACACAGGATAATTGTGAAGAGGAATTTGAAAGTCCCGAAAGAGCATTCTAATCCAGTATAGTTCAACAGTGGTAAGAGCTAAAGCTCGATATTCAGCTTCAGTACTAGATCGAGAGATAACACTCTGTTTCTTTGCAGACCACGAAATCAGATTTGAACCAATAAAGATGCCAAAGCCAGTGGTTGATCGTCTGTCACCAGGAACACCAGCCCAATCAGAATCACAGAAAGCTTGTAGTTGAAGAGTCTCGGGAGTGTACGACAATCCTAAATCTGGAGTCCCTTTGAAATAGCGTAATACATGCTTAGCAGCTCCCCAATGAGCTACAAATGGACTATGCAGATGTTGACAGAGCTGATTGACAGAAAATGCAATATCCGGACGAGTCGGTGTACAATACTGCAAGCCACCTACTACCTGTCGATAGAGAATCACTTCTGCAGAGCTTAATGGCGATGTATCAGCAGTTCGAGACCAGCTACCTGGGCTGCATGGTGATGGTAATGGTTTTGCTCCGTCCATCTTGGAGCGAAGTAGAAGATCAGATATGTATTTTGCCTGCCGAATATGTAATCCTGATTGATCACGAACAACCTCAATCCCGAGAAAATAACCAAGGTCACCCAGATCTCGAAATCAAAAAGCTACTTGAAGATTGTTGATGAGCTTAGTGATAGCATGAATTGAAGATTCAGTGACAAGAATGTCATCAACATAAACCAACACAAAGATATAAATATCAGCCTCATGAAATAAAAATAGTGAGGAGTCGTTTAAAGAGCATGAAAAACCAAGTTCAACAAGAGCTCCGGATAACCTAACATACTAAGCCCTGGGCGCCTGCTTGAGACCATAAAGTGCTTTTCACAAAGAACAAACATGATCTGGAAATTGAGATGACATGAAACATGGAGGCTGCTCCATATAAACAACTTCCTCTAACTCATCATTGAGAAAAGCATTTGAAACATCAAGTTGACGAACAAACCAGGAGTATTGAACTGCAACGGATAGAAAAAGGCGAAGTGTAGCCATTTTTACTACTGGGCCAAATGTTTCAGAAAAATTAAGGCCATATTCTTGCTCAAATCCACAAGCAACAAGAAGAACCTTATAGCGATCAATTGAGTCATCGGACTTTTGTTTAATCTTGTAAACCCACTTACACCGAATGACACATTGGTCAGAAGGACAAGGACATAGAACCCATGTATTATTAGCAATCAAGGCATCAAACTCAGCCCGCATAGCAGTTATCCACTCCGAAGACGAGGAAGCTTGTAGGTAAGTTGAAGGTTCACATGGCACTTGAACACTAACAATGGCCTGAAAAGGATGACGAGTAGCAGTGTATAGATGATAATCAGGAAATTATTTAGGATGTAATGAACTTGTCTGAGAACGAGTGACTCGGGAAGATGTAGAAGGTAAGCAGGGCAAAGATGGGCTGGGATCCGAAGTATTGATTAGGTCTAGAAAAATAATCGGTGCATGAGGCAGCCTAGAGTGGACCTCCAACGACTCAGATAATACCCGTGGAGATGTAGCGCCCGAGGGATCAACACAGGATGGTAAAAGACATAACACGGTCTACTCATGTGAAGCTGGTGAGTTGGCTGGAGTGTCCACCTGCTGACCGAAGGAAGAATGTATGGTGGATGAAGGACTTGGCACAGGAAGTACTGGGACATGCTCCTGCTGACCAGGTGGAGAACAAGTGATAACAGGTGATGTGGTAACATGGGATTGGACACCTGAAGACTCAATATGATCAGCCACAACCGAAGAGTCAGGAAGCTGGGATTCGATTCTTTCGGTTCTGAGATCGGAGAATTGTGGAGAGGGAATTGATGTTATTCCTGAGAGGTTAGTAACATTTGTGGGAGAATTAATAACGGAACAAGGATATAGAAGATGCCTGTGACCGAGGCATGCACTGGCGAAGAGGGAGTAGTGAGGGGCATCCCGGAAATGCTGTCTCATCAAAAATGACGTGTCGAGAGATATATGTAATTATAGGATCAAGACATTTATATCTAGAGTGTTGTGAGCTATAACCAATGAAAATGCACTTTGTACTACGGAACATTAGCTTATGAGAGTTATATGGACGAAGCAAAGGAAAACATCGAAAAGTAGAGTAGTCAGGTACTGATCCATGTAATTTTTCATAGGGACTAATATTTTGCAGCACACATGTAGGTAATCTATTGATGACAAAGATAGCTGTTGAACAAGCTTCTACCCAGAATTTTGGTGTGAGGTTTGACTGGGCCAAGAAAGTGAGACCCATGTCAACTATATGATTGTGTTTCCTTTCTCTAATACCATTTTGTTGTGGTGTGTATGAACATGAGATACGATGAATAATCCCACATTTTGCAAGAAATGCTTTAAAGTTGTTAGAACAAAACTCACCCCACCATCAGATTGAAATTGTTTAACTTGATAAGGAAACTGATTTTCAACCATGCACGGAATGTGACAAAAGTTTGAAAAAACATCGGACTTTGCTCTAAGAGGATAAAGTTAGGTAAATTGAGTGAAATCATCAGTAAAAATAACATAATAACGAAACCCAAGAATCGATACAACTGAACTGGACCATACATCAGAATGAATAAGTTCGAAAGGTTTGAAAAATACTCTAGTAGATGACTCAAACGGTAATTACTTACTCTTCCCAAGTTGGCAAGGTACGTGGTTATCATGGGTTGGACCCAGGTCTTTTGATTGAGTCGAGTTATCCATGGAGTGCTCAATAGAAAAGTCTTCAGATAACCTAGAGGAGTCATATTCAGAATCTATAAATAAGTCCTCATGTCACACTGGCGTGTGCATCTCTGCTTCCTTAATGTACAAACTACAGGGTACATCATCAACCAGAATCTGAATGCATTGCTCCACATTGTGTTCCAGTGGGATCTGGATCATCAAGAAGGCAGATTCTAAGTTCTGTTTGGAGAGAGTGATATCATCAACGCAGAGAAAGGATCCTATTTGGTTACCAATAGCTGATAAGTTCTGTTGTGACCATGCTTGAATGGGCATACCATAAATCTGTATCTTGCAAGTGCGAATGTTTCCTAGTTTTCTGGGAGACCATGGGGATATATCCTTCACCCACTCCTTGTCATAAGATAAGAGCTTTTCCAGATCAAGATATTCCTCCTCCCACATAAGTACAGACTCAGAACATAGTGGGCTAATCATAACATTTAGATAACCAGCTGAACGTAATCCCCTTTGTAAGTCACGCCATTTACCTTTTTGGATCAAGGTAGCCACAAAGCCGCGACTAAGCCAAGAGCTTGGCGACACTTCGGAGGTGAGAGATAACTTCGTTGACTGGGCTGATCCGGGAGGGGTACTCACTGCTATCTTTGAAGGCTAAGGAAGCAATGTGTCTGCCTTAGTCTTTGCTATAATTCCGGGTACTCTCATCGGGTTCAGCACCTTCCTAGGACGAGCTTTAGGGTACCTTGTTCGGTTGGCTTGAAGGCAGTACGAGCCAATCCACATATTGCTCAGCTTGAACAGCATCAGGTCTTCATCATCGATGTTGATAAATTCCACAAATCTGAACTGAAGGCCTCTAATATTCAGCTTGCAGGCAATAGTAAGATTGTGGATCTTGCCTTGGTGTTTCAAGGTGCTCCTCAGGCGGTCCAGGTCACATCCTCTGGGAAAATTCGTGAGATAAAAGCTAGTAACACCCTGAAGATTAGTCTGTGAAGGATCACTTACTCTCGGTCCCAGCCTCTTGAACACTGGGCGAGGATTTTGAGCATTTCCTGAGTTTGGAATCTGAGTCATCAGGGCTTTACCCGCCTTTATCTCTGCTCACCGCATCTGTTTCAGTTGATGTGGAGGTACGATCTAGGGGGTGGGCGCCATCGCAAGGATAACGGTAAAAGAGAGTAGAAACAGAGGGAAAACAGAGAAAAGTGAGCTCCCGTGGGCATGAGGCCCCGGGGAGGGGGAGGTTTGAGTGACGGTAGAGGTCATGCAGAGGAGGAATTGGCGACGACGACTAGAACGAAGGAGAAGGATGCACAGGAGCGGGAAATCGCCATGTATGGAGAGAGAATTACTACAGAAACTCTGTTCGAAAATATCAAATTAATGTTAGGTGAAGGTGGGCTTTCCTTATTATGAAAATTTTTGTTGATTCTCATTTTTTTTCTTTTACTGAACAACAACATATTTAGTATATTTTCAATTAATTTAGGGTCTGGGAAGTCAAGTGTATGCCAGGGGCGGAGCGAAGGAGGGGACCAGGGGGCCATAGTCCCCCCAGAATTTAAAAAAAAATTATTATATATGTGATTTTTTTTATTTTTTTCATTTTTGTCCCCCAAGAATAATAAGATTAACTTTGTATAATGAATGATAATGTAAACGTTGTTGATCAGTTGGTAATTGGCATTATTGTTTAGTCTTGAGGTGAGGGGTTAGAATTTCCCTACCCCATTTTATCAACTTTTTTTCAGAAGAAAAAAAGTGTAATAGTATTCGAAGACACGGTCACCATGTGAAAATATGCCTATCACGACCACTACGCCACGTCAATTTAATCTATAAATAGTCCTTTGGTTAATATAAACGAAAGTCTAAAGAAGAGGATCCCATCTCCTGGAGGAATTGAGAGTGATATTCAATCGCCCGTTTGGAAAGATCAAGCCAAGCTACTTGGCAAGGGTTGACGCGACGAGTAGATAACCACTAAGCCATGTCAGTTTAATGTATAAATTGTAATAGAGGTTTATATTGATAGTTTTATATAACTTTATATATATTTTTTTATAATTTTTTAATATAATTATTTTTATAGTTTAATATTGTAATTTATTTTTAATCAATCAAATTTTAAACTTTTAAATTTATTTTGTCCGTAAAGAACTCAGTTACTGGTGCAAAATTGTGGTTATATATATATATATATATTAAATAATAGCAATAACTTTGGAACATGCTCGACCAAACCAGATCATATAATTTTTTTTTACCAATATTGATATTAAAATAATCTACAAAAGGAGAAATAAAAATAAAAATTTTATAAGTACAAAACAAATCCTAAATATAATCCTTATATCCTTGCATCTGATAAGGGATATTTTTTTAATTATTTGTTGTAGACAATGATTATTATAATTATTGTCTAAAAAAACATTGTTGAAATAACATTTTTATCAAAAAATATTGTCTAAAATAACAATAATATTAATTCTGCATTTTTTTTATAAATTGATTTGACTTGTTTTGACTCTTACATTTTCTATTGTAATATCTTAATGTATATACCCGATCGGACCAAATTCAACTTAACCTAACCAACTTTATTTAAACCAAAACAATTTGGCCCACTCACCAAAATTCTTGGCTCCGCCACTAGTGTACGCTGCTTTATCCTTATAATTATAAAAAAAAGACTATTTTTGTTGTGACCCAAGATACATTATGTCATTTGATGTATTAATTTATAACAACTTTACTAATATAAACATTTGACTTTAATAGAGTCATTTTAATATAATCCATTATTTACATAAAATTAAATTTTTTATCAATGATGACTATTCCAACTTCATTTACAATAAATATTTATTTAAAAGTTCTGTTTATGTAGTCCTGAACTAATTCGATATCAATATATTCATTGATCAAATGGCGTATTTCTCTTATTCACATGATCTAATTTTCTCCTAGCTATTGCAAGTATTTTCAATCTCTCCATGTCATTGTTTTCGCTTAAGGAATGATAAGATGTACAAATCTAATCACTTAAAAGTCATTCTAACCAATAGAAGCTATTATTTTTGCATCCTCAAGTGGAAAATTTTGCATTGTTGTCCACTCCATTTCTGCACAAAATCATGAGAAACGGGAATGCATTCCTTGTTTGGGGGATATATTTTCAAAGTTATTGGCAATGTAGGATACTAGAGATAGGCAAATGTGTGTGTTGGGCTAGCCCGACACGCACCAAATGGTTTGCGGGTTAGAAAATCTGGCCTGACACTCGTATGTTTATAAAACGTGCACATGCCAAAAAATGCATGTTTTTTAAACGTGCGTGCCTAACACAATACACATAAAAACGTGTCATGCCGGGCTGGTCCGCGTACAAATGGATAACGCACGGAAAAAATGCGGACGACGCCCTCCATCTCAGCTTGCTGCTATGGGTGCTCAGACTAATTTGGATGTTGATGATACTATTTGGTTTGTTGACAGTGGTGTGAACCATCATATTACTAATGACCCTGCTCCTCTTTTATAGCAGCAACCCTATGCTGGATATGATTCAATAGTTGTGGTAATGTGACATGTTTGCATATTCTGAACACTGACTCCCTATCCGTTAATTCCCCTAAACGTCCACTTAAAATATCACGTGGACTTCATTGCCCAAATGCCACTGTTAATCTTTTGTCTACTTAACAGTTCTGTGTCGATAATCATTGCTATTTCATTCTTACTGAATTTGATTATTTTCTCAAGGACAATAAGACAGGGCAAACACTACTGAAGGGACCCAGTGAAGGCGGTATGTATACAATCGTGCTCTGGACCAATTTTCAGACAAAAAACATGTTTTGGTAACTCATGTCGGTAAACAACCTACATTTTCTATATGGCATACACGTTTAGGACGTGCCTCATCCGTTACAGTGCATCATCTTATTAGTCAGTGTGCAATAAAATGTTCTAGTGTTTCTATTGAGTCTGTATGCGAATCTTGTCAACTTGGCAAGAGTAAACAGCTTTCATTTGAGCCACCGAGTTGTGTTACTACTTTTCCCTTGGAATTAATTCATTCTGATGTATGGTCGACCTCAGTTTATTCAACTGAAGGTTTTCGTTATTACGTCATATTTATTGATGATTTTACTAAATTCACGTGGTTATATCCTCTTAAAGCTAAATCTTAAGTGTTCGAAACTTTCATTTAAGGCTCTAGTGGAAAATCAATTTTTGATGAAAATTAAATCGTTTCAAATGGAGGGGGGTAAGGAATTTTGCTCTAACCAATTTAAAAATTTTCTCAAAAAAGCTGGGATTTTTCACCGAATTTCATGTCCTCATACTCCCCAACAGAATGGTCTTGCAGAGAGAAAGCATCACCATATTGTGGAAATGGGGTTGATCTTACTAGCTCAGTCCTGTCTATCTACAATGTTCTGGGTTGAAGCTTGCTCTACTGCCATATTTATCATTAATCGCCTTCCCACCGCTGTACTAAATCATGTCAGTCCGTTTGAAAAATTGTTTGGTGTCTAACCTGATTATTCGAAGTTTCGATCCTTTGGGTGTGCATGATATCCTCTTCTCAGACCTTATAATATTCATAAACTTATGTATCAAAGCTCAAAATGCATTTTTATTGGGTATAGTTTTCAACATTCTGGCTACAAGTGTTATGACTCTGCATCTAAGACCACATATCTATCTCGGCATGTTATATTTGACGAAATTGTGTTTCCTTCTGGTTTGGAACATATTGCTCAATCTTCTCCCTTCTCAGTGGCTGACTATGATCTAGGTACTAGCTCTCCATTTTTAGGTACTCTCACCCTTGCATCTATTGGGCCCTCTTCTATCACAGGTACCTCGGTGCCCATGCCTTTACTTCCTCCTGAGTAGTGGCCTACTTCTTCCATACCAAATTCTTCATTGATGACCTCACCATCTGATGCACCCCTTGCACCATCATCAAGTGATCCAGTTCATCCTTTTCATTTGAGCCCAGATATGTCTACGGAGCCTGAGCCATTCCCCGATATTGTCAATCAAGTTTGTCCTGAACCAGATGTCTTAGTATCTCTTCCCATTACTACCATGGTCACCCGATTCCATACAGGTTCTAGACGCTCTAAACAATTTCTAGATTATAGTATTTACTATGCTACTCGTCATCCTCTTCGTGCTCTTGTCAGTGTTCAGATTCATTGCGAACCTACCACTTATTTACAGGCTACATCTTCCCCGGAATGGCAAACTGCTATGAAAGAGGAGTTTGATGCGTTAGTAGCTAACCATACATGGTCCCTCTGTCCACGCCCTACTGAGTATCATGTTAATGGGTTTATAAAATTAAACAGAAGTCTGATGTGTCTATTGATCGCTACAAAGCCCGTTTGGTAGCACGTGGCTTTGAACAAGAGTATGAGCTGGATTTTACTGAAACTTTCAGTCCAATAGTAAAAATGGCTACTCTTCACCTTTTTCTTACTATTGTTGTGCATTTTGACTGGCCGATTAAACAACTTGATGTGTCAAAATCAAATGCCTTTCTTAATAGTGATCTTGATGAGATTGTTTACATGGAACAATCCCCTGGCTTCGCGTCCCAGCAGACATCTAACTATGTTTGCTTGATTCATAAAGCTCTTTATGGTCTCAAGCAGGCGCCCAGGGCTTAGTATGTTCGTCTTTCTCAGACTCTTGTTGATCTAGGCTTCATCTGCTCGCCCAATGACACGTCATTATTTACATTTCACTCCACTGATGTTCAGATATTTCTTCTTGTATGTGTTGATGATATTCTTGTCATGGGTATGTTTGGGCATGCGATTACTGCACTTATTGAAAGTCTTCAGTCAAATTTTTGGCTTTGTGATTTAGGGGATCCTGGTTATTTTCTTGGACTTGAGGCTGTTCGCAATTCTTATGGCCTTCATATTCGACAGAGCAAGAATATCTCTGATGTTTTGGATCAAACAAAGATGTTGGGTGCTAAGCCCCTTCCATCTCCATCATCTTCTAGCTCTCACAGAAGTACCTCAGATGTATCTCCCCTTGGTCCATCTGATGTTGCCTTATATAGACAGTTGGTCGGGTCTTTACAGTATTGCATGTTATCTCGGCCTGACATTGCCTTCTCTGCAAATCAACTTTGTCAGCATCTACATAATCCATCTGTTTCTCATTGGAGTGCTGCTAAACATGTTCTACGATATTTAAAAGGAACTCCTGATCTTGGACTATGGTACACTGTTGGCTCATTACAACTTCAAGCATTCCGTGACTCTGATTGGGCGGGTGATCCCATTGATCGGAGATCCACCACTGGTTTTGGAATATTCTTGGGTGTCTTATCTCGTGGTCAGCCAAAAAGTAGTCTGTTGTCTCTCGCTCCAGTACTGAAGCCGAATACCGAGCTATGGCTATTACTACTGCTGAGTTGTA
Source organism: Pinguicula moranensis (assembly GCA_028565015.1). NCBI lineage: Eukaryota > Viridiplantae > Streptophyta > Magnoliopsida > Lamiales > Lentibulariaceae > Pinguicula > Pinguicula moranensis. The sequence continues at coordinate 9,902 of JAOWBN010183136.1, forward strand.
CTGGATTCATATGCTTTTTCGTGATCTAAGGGTCCCACTTGTTGATTGCCCTACACTTTGGTCTGATAACATTGACGCCTTAGCTCTTGCTTCCAATCCAATCTTTCATGCCAGGATAAAACACATTGAGGTGGATTATCATTTTATTCGTGAGAAAGTCCAAAATAAAGATATTCGCATTCAGCATCTCAATACTCATGCTCATATTGGTGATATCTTTACAAAAGGCATTGGTACCACTCGGTTCAAATTTCTTCGTGCCAAGCTCATGCTGGCTATACCCATATTCGTTTGAGGGAGGTTGTTAGCAATAATGTTGAGGAGGAAAGTCAACACCAAGAATAAATAAAGGCAACTCCATGTTTTCAGGGATTCAGAAAGATTTGATCACAATTGTAATTTTCTTGTAATTATCTACTTTGCATTCTTCTCTCAACCATTTTTCCTTGAGAAGACCAATTTAAGTTCAATTTCTGCTAAATGGAAAATCCAACAGATGGTGTCTTATTGGGCCATATTCATTATCTTGTTACTTCCTGGAAATAAGTGTAGCACGTTGTGGAGATGAAAAAAAAGTGTAAAACATTGTGGGATTTCTCTCTCTTTTTCCAGTCTCCAATGAAAATCATGAAGTTCTTTATTTCATTACCAACGATTAGTTATCCTAATCAATGAGAAGTGCATGAAACAATGGTCAGTCCTAGTATAGTATATACAGAAGGATTTTAACAGCTTCATACATTTTGTCCAACAGAAGTGATATCCTTGAAAATCTGCAACCTGGTCCTCCTCTTCAGACATTTTGTTGAATCATCTTGGCCTTCAAACTTGCTAGATTTTGTTTTCGGTGGCGGAGTATAGTACTTTCTTGTTGCTGCTAGCTTGTAACTCTGATCAAAATACAACGAACGCCTCGCCGGTACACTTGCTGATGATGACAAGCTGGCTTTGTCTGGTTGAGTGAAGTATCCATTTTCAAGTTCAACCATTTCAATCTTTTGACTTAACTTCTCATCAGCTTGGTCCGCCAGCTTTGGAGTATCCGGTATGATGTTCGAGTTGAGATTCTCATCATTAAGCCCTTGGGAACAGAATGAAGATTCTTCATACAGAGAACCCCTGCTCCAACTTTCAGACTCTTGCTCTTCTTCTTCAACCATGTCAGCCCAATTATTCTTACACAGTTCACTTGCTGAAGACTTACAGACTCGATGAACTTGTCCAGGTTTGATACCCACATCACCGTCTGATAAGTCTTCAGTTATTTTACTGTCAGCAGAAACAGAGGAGTCAGAAGGAAACTCACTTCCTTCCGAAGCAACATATCCCAAACAATTCATAGTTTCTTTATCCATGTCTAGTGACTTCCCAGTACCTCCATTTCTTGCAAAACTTGATTCTTTTCGACAGTCTCCACCAGTAAATGTAAAATGCTTTTCTACGACTTGTGGCATTACCGCATTTTCTCTGCAGGCAGATGATTCAAAGGATAGTTTCCGACAAGAAGCTCCATGTGCATTTTCCTTCAGGGCTCCCTTCCCTGAAAAGACCGGATTTGGCCATCTCTGCGGTTGTGTGAAAGGATATTTTGGAATGCAGTTCCAGGAAGACGATTCATATACACGCTTCTGCTGACAGTGCTTAGTTCTCCCCCAATCAAGATCAGCTCTCTTCTCAAATGGAAATTCAGTAAATGCTCCATTGTTCACTCTGTTCACAGTCGAAACCAGCGGAGTTGACTGCATATCAATGTTCCTAGAAGAGCATTTAACCAAAATGAGCCTGTTATTGGCCTCCCATTGTCCCTCAAACGGCTTCATTTTGTTTAGACTTCGGTCTGCAAATCCTCTATCTATCCCAGACTTAGTATTCTGTTCTATTCGTTTTGCAGGAGTAAGAACACCCCCCTGTGACTCCAACTCGGCGAGCATTTCACAGGCACGCTCATAAGACTTGGCATGGGATTCCTCTTGAGAATCATTTCCTGATGAACCTCTTACTGCCTCTAGCAGAAATTTGGCTTCTGACAACCTGTTCATATGCAGTAAGCATATTGCTAAGTTGCATTGCTTGTTCTTATCTAACTCAAACGTCAATGACTTTCTGCACAAGGAAACAGGAAACATCAAACAGATCAAGCTAAAAACAAAAGTAGGCATCATCTTAAATAAATTTCAAGTGCAAGCAAGTTAAATATGTACCGGTAATGTTCTTCAGCAGATGGGAAATCTTTCTTCTGCATATACGCCCAAGCTAAATTCCCCGACAACCTGCAGTTTCATCATCAGACAGTGAAGGCTATTTGAATGGGAAAAGAGCTTCATAAGTTCGTTATGAAAAGAGTTTCAACCTAGAATACTCTTTTTCAACCGTGATGTGTATCTTCTTTCCTTGAGATCTCGCCAATTTCGTCCTGCTTCCCCCGAAAGCTAAGCCACTTTCTACTCGCTTCAGTTTTCGTTGAAGCACTTCAATCTCTTCCTCAATCCTTCCAGATTGCTGCATCAAAATAATCAGAATTACGAAAAGATCGTTTTGTCGGGAGAAATTGATGATGGTTTGAAGAACTACAGCTTACTTTAAACAGTTCGACTAATATGTTGTCTAAGGCTTCTTGAGAACCAGGAGGACAGAGATTCCGAAAGGACTTAATGGCCTCAATTGCCTCGTCTGATCGATTCAACTGTTTCATGACAACAGCCATGTCTTTTAACGCACTATCAACTCGATCCCCAGAATTTATCGCCGCCCAGAACAGGGAAACAGCCCTGTTCGGATCCTTGTCTATCAACTGTTGAACAGGATAATAACATTCAACAGAAATTATAAACCAATTCGCAACCAGCATATAGAAATTTAACCCTAGGAACACAAATTAACCAGAAATCGCAGAAATCAGGGCAAGCTAGCGATCACCTGTACATGTTTTGCTCTGCAATAGGGCGAGTCCCCGGAAGGAACTTTGTGAACGACACGGAATATATCAGCATTAGAAGAGGGTGACTTTCTTGGTTTCTGCTCCGACGCCGGCATCACCGGAGAACATGGCCTCGTCTTCCATGTCGGCGGCGGCGTCAAGAAACCCCGTGGCTGAGAATAGAAACCATCGCTCCGCTGATCAACAGAACTGTTAATCAGCATTCTGAAAACTTATTGATCAACACCTCCAATCCTTTTCTTCTGTTTTCCCGAGAAAATCCCAGAAAACGCTTCTCTAATCAAGAAAGGAGAAGTGAGAGACCAGAGAGAATTGCAGAGCGAAAATACCAAATCTTCCGCTTGAGAAAATTTTTGAACCCTGAGAAGAGAAGAACATTCCGCATTCACAATCTCGTGTGCGAGATAGAGAGATGAAGTAGCCGTTATATAAGTAGTGTCCGTTGGTAAAAAACCGCGACTCATTGGACCTTTTCATTTTCTTTTCATTTTTATTATTAATAATAACTCTTAGTCTTCTATTTTTCATCTTACAGCAAAATAGATTTGATCAATAGTGTAGTGAGTCAGAATCAGAACTGCTTAAAGCCATTTTGATCTTAATAAAAAGAGAGAAAGGACACATTCTGATTTAGCCAATGAGATTGTGGCAACTCGAGGAGGTAAAACCCAACACGTTCTTGTAACTCAACTCTAAATTCTTCGAACCTATCTCCGACTTGGTAGGGGTGGCCAAACGGAATTCGGGCCTCGGGACATCGGGTTGGGTTCGAGATTGAGATTTCAGTCCCGAAAAAAGTTCGGGACGGGATCAAATTTTAGGGATACCTGATCCCGAATCTCGAATGTCCACCCCTAACTATTGGGACACTGGCTAATCTAGGGGATCCAAGACCGGAACTCGGCGCCAAACTCTCTTAAAAAATTTTACCTAAATTTTTTCGACTCCCTCTAAAATTTTGGGTTAGATCTATAATTTATATTGGGATATAAATAAATTTTGGTTGATAGTAGATTCCTTGGTTGTAAAAATTTGTATATAATTTTTGGCAATACAAATTTAGTCAAGGGCCGATCTAAGAAAAAAAATTAGGGGTACTAATTTTTTTTTTATAATGCATTCCAAAAACAATTATGGATAGAAATAAAAAAATTTAGGGGGACTATGATTTTTGTTGGTAGGGCATGACAAAATAATTTACTTGCTCAACAGCCATGAAAAATGATAATTTTACCAACTCAAACAATGATAATAACAAATTAAAATTAGAACTATTTAATATACTATAAAAAAAATTTGAAAAAGCCAAATTTCATTGATAAAGATATGTACAATATTTACAAGAAAAGAGTAACACAACAGATGGACGTTGCTCCGACTCAGGCAAAGGCTGTAAGCCTATTTGGACTAGATCTGAGATCCTAATCATCACCTCATACTTCCAATAAGGTATAGCTCAGGGTCATCTGGTACACGACTCACCTAGCGTCATAGCAGATTAAAAAGCATCTCAACATTCAGATCATCGACGTCATCCGCTCTTCACTGAATCAGAATATCCTGACTGTCAACTTATCAATTCCTCTTTTCGGGGATATTGGTACACAACACGATTCAGTTCGATGAGCTAACCCTGTAATGAACTGATAGGTCGTAATCCGATCAGACTCGAATAACAGATCCATCCCAAAAAGGCCTATTGCTGTACAGCTATCTCGTGGAGCAAATCATGTATGACAGTGGTTACAAAAATCCACTTTCTGGCAGTGCACCTTGCTATAAGATACCAAACTTGCTTTTATTCAGAGGCTTCCACTTCAAAGATCGTGGTCAAGTATATCTTCATAAATCAAAGCTAGTGGATGTAATAAGCCTGGTGATGGCCATGTGAGTACGGCATCCATTATCTTGCAGCATGTAGAAACTGTCCAAGACATCGCTTCTGCTGTTGCGGTGTATATGAGGCAAGACAGACTTTAGAACACTCCTCCTCCACCTTTCATGTGTCTACTCGAACAGCCTATAGATTCATGGCTGTAAGGCTTGAAATTGTTGTCCAGATTCAAGTCGCATACAAGAGATTTGTTGCTCTGATAAGCCAAACTGAGCTCAAATTGCTCCATTACACACTGATGAATTGGTCAGTGTGCTTCAGAGAGGATGATCTCCTTGGTACCTAACCTGTACCGAATGAAAAGTAATATAGTGAGATGTTCAAAGAGTTACTTTTCTGAGATAAGGAGAGAATGACTCCCTTCTAGGCCTATTGCAGTCTGCAGACCATTATGTTGCCCACAGCTGTTGACCAACTATGAAGAAACTGTCTCCATTGGGTTGCAGCCAAGACTACCAAGTTGGCTTTTAGCATAACCGAACCTGCTAATAGACAGAAAACTGCAAACAAGCCAATGGCTGAGTTAGCCAGTCAGCCATGCTATATGGAAATGATGTAGGCTATTAATTTTCAATAAAAATTATTAATAAAATATATCTATAATTATGTGTATAATTTAAAATTAAATGCATTGATGTTGTAACACATAGTGGGGGTAAATAATTTTCACCAATTCGATTTCCATGTCCGCATTCTACAAAGATCTAGAATTTCGAACCCCATAAATATCTAATTTCTTCATTTAAAACATTTTTTAATGTTCCACGTTCACACCTTAAAATTGAACTTTAATTGCATAATGAGTTCAATATGGCCATGGAACATTGTACTAAATCCATTATTATTATTGGGTTATAAGAATCCATTAATACTGGGATCGTAATAGATTACTAAAAGTCGTAGTACAAATGATGGACTTGCAGTATTTTTGAAAAATAGTTATCCAATTGCGGATTCGGGGCCCTATAAATCCACCCATTAATTTGGCTTTAAAAAAACAATGGGAGTTAACCCACCCCCAATTTTTTATTTTTTATTTTTTTTAATTTTTTAATTTAATTTTTTAATTAAATTTTTATTTCAAGTTCAGATATTTTTAAGTGATAATATTGATAATTTTCATTTAAAATTTAGTTTTTCTTTTGAATTAAATTTTTATTTCAGTTATTATTATATTGATTAAGTTCTATAAATTTGTTTCATGTCTATTTAATAAACCTAGAATTATTTATATCAATAAATTAGGTAATTTTTATTTTTTTTATCATTGTTTGAGTTGATAAAAAAAAATTATAACTATTGAACAAATAAATTATTTTTTCAACCTCAAAAAAATATATAATTTTTACTTAAAAAAATTATTTCTACCTCTTAAATTTTTTTAAAAGCTTCTAAAAAAAAGTTTGGCCTCCCCTAAAAAATTTTTTGGGACCACTCCTAAAAAAAAGTCTGAGTACCCCTTGAATTAACCCTTCCCCATTCACTCCCCTCAAAAAGGTCAAATTCAATACCAAGTACATTATTGAGGGAAAAAATCTTTAACACAAAAATTTAGAATTTTCTAATTTCGTAGAAAGAAAAGATTATTGCTGTGGTTCCTCATCCTTGCCGGCGAAATAATGGCGGAAAACGGCGGAGAAGTCCTTTGCTCCAAGTCCTTCTTCGCAAAGCTCTGTGAATCTGCCATTGATATATCATCAACATTCGATTCTTGAATCATGAAGAGAATATTGTAAGCTAATCGGATACAAACATTTGCTCGGCAAGAGATGTCATCGGAATTCTGGCATCGACCTCTTTAGCTGACGCTGACGCAAGTTTCAGGTCTTTAGCCTGCATAAAACAACAGAAGAGTATATTCGAGCACGACAACTGTCAGAAATTAAGATGTGTAGCATCGTAACAAGCTACCATTAGTTTGGTAGCAAAACCACCATCGTAGTTTCTAGACGCTGGGACTCCATCCATCACTCCAGGAACAGGAT
>JAOWBN010183147.1:0-29044 GCA_028565015.1 Pinguicula moranensis
AGCAGGATGTTCCTCTTGCCTTAACAAGGATTGACTCCCACTTGCCCCTTGGCTCGTGGGGTTGACGATATGAGTAGCGTTGCTCCCACTGACCAATTAGTTCGTGGGGCTTGTAATCATGTCGTCATGGACTTGGTTTTAATAACTAATCTCGTGCCTAGGCGTGAGATGTTAAGGACTTACCTCTCTCCCTTGTTGATCCTCGTTTGTTCGAATGGGATTCTCGTTGGGCATGTTTGGTGGAGAACTTACCTCTCTATCATGCGGACCCATTGCTGGCAAGGTCTTATCTGGAATGAGTGGAATTATACTACTATGGGTGGAATGGTGAAACATACTCTCCCTCACACCCAGAGCTTTTAATTGGGCCTCAGGTAACTCATACAGAGGGCCATCCTATTTGATATCGCCGATAATTGGAAATTGATCTTCTAGAAATTCTACATTCCGGCTATCGATTTTGGTCATGCCGCCATGTGGGTGTTCACCGAACATAACATAACCTTTGGAATATTCGGGGTAACGGATAAACACCTTTTTAGTTGCACGTGGACCAAGTTTGCCATGTTGATAGGCTGGATTGTGCACGTAGCCCACCGAGCCCCATGGTTGTAAATGGTCCAATATGGGTTTCCGACCATTCCATAGCTCATATGGAGTGGACGAGAAACTTTTGCTTGGTACACGATTGAGGATGTAGGTTGCAGTAAGCAATGCATCTTCCCAAAAGTTAATTGACAGGTTGGCTTGCGCCATCATGGATCGAACTGTGTCAAGCAAGGTGCAGTTCCTTCTTTCCGCAACACCGTTTTGTTGTGGGGTGTAAGGGATTGTAAGTTGCCTTACTATTCCCTTTTCATTACAGAAACCTTGGAACAGATGCGACAGGTACTCACGAGCTCCATCGGTTCGAAAAGCCTTGACTCGTCATTCTAACTGGGTCTCGACTTCGGTTACGAATATCTTGAAGGTATCAAGTGCTTCATAACGGTGAGACAATAAATATACCCGCCCGAAGCGCGAGAAGTCATCAATGAATGTGATGAAATAAGAAGCCCCGTGGCGTGCTTTTACGCTTAGGGGTCCGCATATGTCATAAATAAATAAATCTAGAGGTTGAGATGTCGGGATGCTTGACCAAATGGTTTCTTACTAGCCTTGCCAGCTAAGCAACGTTCACACAAGGGCAACTTAACCGTTATGAGTTGGTTGAGCAGGCCGCACTTAGCTAGCCTATTCAACCGATCTTGGCCAATGTGACCAAGTCTAGCATGCCACTTAGTCGATTCCGAAAGAATATTGTTATTAGAGGAGTATTTGAGTAATTTAAAAGGAATACTTTGGCAGAGTCGAATAAGAGGTTGTAACAAACAAATTGTCTATTGAACTTTATTCATAAATCGCATAAAAAACTTGAGATCCTAATTGTTCAAAATGACAACAACAACTGGAATAAGAAAATGATAAACAGTAACAGACGCCCGACACATGGACTGTTTTGAGTAACAGCAGTGTGAATCCGCAACGAAGCTGGAAATGCGGCAATGCCGTGGCTTTGCCTTTACTGCTGGATCCTGGTTTATGCTTCGTGTTTCGTCGTCACAACGATGAAACTTGACAAATCCAGCACGGACGTAACTGCGCACTGAATTACTCCTGTATTAATATTTTAATGAAAAAAGATGAATTAGCAACAAATGCATAAGAGTAAAGACATAGGTATGATATAGGGTTATTGTAAGGTAACTTGTGTAACTCGGAACAATCCCGAGAGAAGTGACATTTCATTCCCCAAGTATAGCATCGCATACGCGCGATATTCTTGCGTCCCCTCGTCTTATAGTGTTTGAAATTTTCTTCGTGGGGCCGGAATGGTGAGAACGTATCTCAGAGTTGTCAGATGCACTGGCATGATTGTCCCGTGGAGGAGAAGATTTTGGAAAGGGTGTCACGAAGTCACTAGAAGTCTTCGAACCCTCGGGAGTCGGTTGTGGAGGTGAAGGGCTCTTGAGTGGGGAAGCACGTATTGCCCCATTTTGAACTTCCTTCAAGTGTTGGCACAAAGCCAATGTTGTGTTATGAATCAGTTCATAGGTGTGCAACGTTGGGGCGTCCAACCATGCACCATTTTCCATGACTTCAAGCATGAAAATAGAGCTTTCAGTGACATCGATGCCATCAGCAATATTCATTTGGCCAGAGTTGAGTTTTTCTGGCACGGAGCCGACAAGTTGGAGGTGTCCTGTGTAACGTAGTATGGTCATTATAGCCTTTAGATACGTAATCTTGTTGAACCAGAAGCCATAATCTAGTCTAGGACACTGTCTAGTTGAGTCAAGATCGATGAACAGACGTGGAGTGGTCAAGTTTAATGGTGCCATTACTGCAATATATTCAAAAATGGACATTAGGCACAATTTAGGTTGTCTTTGAGAGATTGTGGTTATGTATTTCGTTCGAAAATGTCGCTAAGCTCATAATAATCACGTCCTACATAACCATAATTTCCTAAAACTAACTAATTGTCATGTTTTGAAACATATTCATGCAAAAACACGTAGTAACGTATACTTTCAAACGTATTTGGAGCAAAGAATTGTTCATGGGAGCAATTCGGTGGTTTTTGTTTTAGAGCATTTTTGGTATTATTTTAAAATGTTCTGGCCAGACGGATTGGCTGAAAGGGAAGTGTTGATGAACAACATTTCCTTTTTCTTAGTAACACGAAGTTAGAGAAAATATTTCGAATATATCAAAAGAATCTGAAATGTGTTTAGAATTAATCCTTAATCGATTCGGTAAATACCCAGGTTGTGATCTCGTACTAAATTTCGGATGATCATATTCCTAGACAGTGTTACCATTCCTCATAAGAGGCCCAGATGTATGGTGGGGCCCAGATGTCTCTCTTAATAACCAGCCCTAAATAGCCTTTTTATGAGCATGATTATAGTGGATTTTTTTTTGAAGGTTTCGAAATAATTATGGTAATACGATTTGATTACCATAATTGAATTATTAACACATAGTCAATAATTAAGTGTGTATTAATTTTATTAGATTTTTGAAACAAATTCTCTAATAAAAATATTTTTCTAGGCCACATAGACATGCTCGAAAATTAAATAATTTTGCACTTAGCATTTTAATTTCTAAGTCATATGTAAGCATGCTTTAAATTAAAATTGCACTTAGCATGGAATTTAATTTAAACTTAATCATGCATTTCTAGGAAATAATAAGAATTTAAATTAATTGCACTAAGCATAATTAAATTCTAATAATGCATACTAGAAATTAAATATTTGAAAGCACTTAGCAAATTAAAATAATTCCTAATTCATGCATTCTATAATTATCTTAACATATAAATAAAATATTGGGCATTTAAAACATTTTGTATTTTTTTAAAAAAGATTTGAGCCCAATATGGTGAAATGGGCCGCTCTGCGGCCCATATATGAAAACTTGGTGGGAATGGGCCTGTTTAGGCCCATTTAGTTGTAAGAGTCGTATGTAATCTCTGTAGGCATTTAACCTTTATATAGATATTTAACTGGGTAGTTAGACGGGCTTGTGGTTAAGTAAACTTTAGGTTTTAATTAACTAAATAAATTAATTAATTAATCCAACAGTGCTATTTCCCATACACGGCAGAAGCGGGTCTGGGCCGGGTTTTGGGATCATGAAAATGGATCGGGTCGGTACGTTCGTGAAGAATTTGGATGCATCGTCAATGGAGGAGGTTCAACTTGCGATTCAGGGGGCCATTGCACACTGCACAAACTCGACGATTAAAGTTTGAGAACGAAGAGTAGAAATAACTCATTTTCTGTCTTTACCGGAGTACTTGATAATTAAAAATGATTAACAATTATTATTTTACCTAGTATTTACTATATATTCTCGCGTTCTCCGCCCAATGAAGATTATTATTTATTTTATTCCATAAATTAAATTATTTTATGCATTTCTAAAGTGGTGGAAATAGTGAAAATAGTTTAATTATTTTCTATTTCTTCACAAGAATCTTCCATGTGAATGCTTGTAGTCTACTTTCTTATTGTGGTCCACATTTGGTTCCGTGATGCATGAAACTGAAAGGATTACTGACAACACATGGTTCGGTCATGAATCAATTCTACTCATCAACATGAACATAAACTTCACATGTAAATTTGATTTAGGCCTGCGAAAGCTCTTTCTTCGGCGAAAAATTCCCGATGAAGTTGTGGAGGACTCTCAAGGCAAAACACAAAATTGAAAGATTTTTTAATTTTTGGGGGGTAACTATATGATCTCGATTAAAAGTGATGTAAACTTAACCTTGAAAGGTTGTCCCAGTGGGGGAACACCTGACCTTGGGGCTTGCCTAGAGGTCAGGAGTTCGAATCACTCCCACCCCATTGGGAGTTACAAAGCGTCAGGATCACGATCGTGGGTCTGAAAATCCTTCTCTTCAGCCTGAGATTTAACCGGTCAATGATTGGGGCTCGTTGGAGCATGGCCTCGTGGATTAGTCGGATGTTCAATACCCGGATATCACGATTATAAAAAAAAAAGTGATGTAAACTTTTTTTTGAGTCTCTAGAAAAGTGATGTAAGTTTCGAATTCATAGGCGGACTTTTTATGAAAAGTAGTCAACATTTGCTATTATATTCTCGTCACAAGACCGCCAATTTAAGCCTGCATGTCAAGATTTATTTACATAGAATAAAAAAAATCATATGCAGATGTTGTTACAACACCTTTGTTTATTTTTCAATAATTTTTATAATAACAAATCAACAATTATAAATTACCTTTTATCATGCTTGTCATCTGCGAGGCCGATTGGTTTTTGAGTAATATAATCAAAGGAATTGAAAACGGGAAAGAAACCTACTTATGGGAGGACAAACTGGTTTGAGACATCATATCATGCGATAAATTTCAGGAGCTTTATCTAATTGATGGAGATAAATTTACTCTAATCAGCCATAAAGTTCATTATGATGATGCAGGGAGGATTAAATGGAATTTCAACTAGTGCAAGAAGAACGGAAACCACAGCTACTAAGTCCTATAAGCGAATTGAAGGATTTCGACCAATTTGTAAGGCGCAATAAGCTCGTAGACATCACTATAGAGGCGTCAATTCACTTGGATAAATAAGCGAAATATCTCTACTAGTCGACTGGACCGATTCCTCCTCTCTTCAGAATGACTGTTGGAATGGTCGGTCCTTTACCGAATGGAACTCGAACGACAGACCTCAGATCGTCGTCCCAAATGCTGAAGCAAGAGATAGTCAATTGGGGGATGACCCCATTTTGTATTCTGAACTGTTGGAATGAGGTACAGAATTTGAAACTTTTGTCAAAATAACATGGGATAAACTATGCAGTGAATGGATGGGGCGGTTACAAACTGCACGAAAAGATAAGAAATATGATATCCACCCTTCAAAGCTAGAATAAGGATGTCTTTGGTTATGTTGGAAGAAGCATAGAGCATACGCAACAAGCAATAGCAGCACGAGAAGAGATTGCAAAAAAAGGATCTAACTAACTTAGAGCTAAAACATCAAATTGTGGATAACAAAGAACTCCAAATAAGCTAAAAAGGAATCGTATAAGTCTAGAACGGTATGGCTAAAAGAAGGAGAAGGAAATGCTAAGTATTACCATGCAAGGATCCAAAAAATTAGGCAGAGGAATGAACTGCGAGGGTTAAACATCAACGACCAATGGACAGAAGATGTCAATGAGGTAAAGACAGGAATAAAAGAACACTTCAGAAAATATTTTGCCTTTGATTTCTATGATAGAATTGAACTAACCATCCAGGTATTGAATTGCCTCACTGCAGCTGAAAATAACTTTCTTACAAGACCATTCTCATAAGACGATATCAAGAAGATAGTCTGGTCATGTACTACAATAAAAGTCTGGGACCTGACGGATTAAACTTCTATTTCATCAAACGTCACTGATAAATAATGAAGAATGACATCATTGCATTCTTACAAAAATTCCATGAAAATAGCCAACTGATAAAAGAGATCAACTATACACATATTTTCCTATCGCCAAAGATAAGCAGTCTGGAGTGAATCGAGCATTTTTGTCCCATCTCGCCAGTGGAGAGTGCTTACAAAATCCTGTAAAAAATACTGGCTAACCAGCTGAGCACGTTAATGGATAAGATCATATCCCCTTACCAAATGATATTTCTCAAAGGATGGTAGATCATGGATAGAGTGGTCAACGCAAATGAAGTCATAGAAGAGATGAAATGTTCAAAAAATAGAGGTTTACTACTAAAAGTGGACTTCGAAAAAGCTTTAGACTCAGTTGACTGGGGTTACCTCTTCAAGATGCTGGAGAAGTTTGGTTTTTGTGAGAAATGGCATAATTGGATTGTAAAATGCGTAACTTCGACTTATGCTACAGTTCTTGTGAATGGTAACCCTTCAGGAGATTTCGCACTAGAGAGGGGGCTTCGACCCTCTGTCACCTTTTCTATTTCGCATAGCAATAGAAGGGCTACACCTTATGGTCAACCAGGCTTCGACTCTGGGAAGATGGTCACCCTTGGACATAGGTAAGCAAAAATGTCGATGACCCATTTACAGTATGTTGTTAATGCACTATTGTTCGGCCAAGGAACATTAGAAAATGTGCAGGTGATGAAGACATTCTTAGCCTTTTGAAATGGCATCAAGACTCAAAGTCAACTTCTCAAAAAATAGTCACGGGAATAAATATTCAAGATTTTGACCTACAAGACTATGTGGGTTGCCTAAACTGTCTTACAACCAAACTACCCCAAAATTATCTAGGACTGCCCCTAGGTATAAATCCGGGGAGAATAATCACATGGCAAGGGGTGATTGAAAAGTTTCGGAGGAAACTTAAGAGTTAGGAAAACACCTATCTTGTATTTGGGGGTCGGATAACAATCATTAAATCTACCCTTACTGGATTGACGACAAACTTCCTATCTACATTCAAAGCGTCAACGGAAGTCATTGCTACTATACGAAAAATACAAGCAAAAAATCTATGGGGTGTAGGTTCAAGAACACATGATTCAAAACCTATATATTGGATTAAGTGGGATCAACTCTGTCAAGATGTACGGCAAGGCGGACTAGGCATAAAGATTTTGGATCATTTTAACCTAACCATTCTAGTTAAATGATTTTAGAAAATCCTAAATGATCAAAATGGTCTTCTCGGTAAGATCATACAGTCACTCTACCTATATCCGGAGAGACTGGACAAAGGCTGAATGGCAATTACTGCATTGGGATGTACATCGAGATGATGGAAAAATCTATGCAAGCATGTGTGTTCAGCCTACCGGTTTAGTAGTAATTCGTAGCGACAAATAGGTAATGGAGAAGATGCCTTGTTTGCGATCTATGTGGATAATCCTAGGTTGCCCAACCAATTTCTCTGATCGTCTATACTCGATTGCCTCTGATAAAAATAACACAGTAGATGTGACAAATTCAAGGACCTTCTTTTCAGAGAATTCCAGCCTCCGTACATCTTCCTTGAATGCTTTCAGTACATCTTCTTGAGTAAATTCCTCTTCGCCGGACATCTCCACTGAAGCTACCTTTTTATATTGTACGGGTGCGCTCAGCAATAGGGCAGTTTTGCGCGGAGCTTTGCTCCTGGTTGGAGGTTCTGCTCCTACACATACTTAATTCACTTATCCATGTCTTCTCTTTAGCCTTTTCGATGGCCTCCATGTCGTATGCAGCAGCTGTCTCCTCCCCCATTCTTCCGCTTCCACCTCCATCCCTAGCTGATGAAATGCAAAACCATGTCCCTTCAGACTTACCATCTGAATGGCAAGTAGTTTGGCACAAGACAATTCCAATTCCGGCAAAAATTCTGGTCCCGTCAAATCAATCTAGCAACAAAGAACTCAAATCCTACAACTCTATCTCCTTCTACTTCTCCAACTTCCCTCCCTTATGGCAAAACCTGATATGTGGAGAGTTTTCTCAGGCTATGGGGTCGTTTGCGAGGTCCATCTCCTAGCAAACTTAGCATCACAATAGCAGCCTTTTGGGTTTGTTCGGTTCACTAAAACATTTGTCGTACCTGATATGCTAGACAGACTGAATAGAGTTTGGGTGGGTTCTTTCCAACTCAAGGTAAGTGTCGCTAGCTCTGGAAAGGACTCACACCAAAATGATAAACTGGCCAAACAGGGAGAAAACTTTGCCCATCCCCAACACTCTCAAGTGCCTGATGCTGTCAACACCATTAAATTCTTTCTTGATCCAGAAGAAATTCAATGACTTAACAGGTGTATTATTGGGATTCCCGGCCCTATCATTGATCTAGACACTCTCAACCTGATACTGAAAGAAGCTGGGTACACTGGTAGCTCAGCAACTCGGCTAGAGGGAGGCGAAGTCCTGATTGAACTTTCATCAACTGTAGACCTCAACCAATTAACATACGACTTTGGCACAACTAAGGCACTTTGCTTCCACTCTCTACGACCCTGGCGGTTAGTGAATGGGAAACTAGCTAGGCCTGTGTGGGTTCAGATTAGGGGAATTCCCTTTTATTGCCGATACGAGAAGTTCTTTGGAGAGATAGGTGCAGTCTTGGGGTCTTTGTTGATGGTGGATGTCAAAACTCAGATGCACCGGGACTTGCAATTTGCTCTACTGCAGATTCTGACGATAGACAAAAAAGTAATAAACCAATCCTTGGAGATTGACGTTGGGGAGACAAATTCTGTATTCAAATTAGGGAGGAACAAGCTGATTACTTGGGATACCAGAAAACATAGGGTAACCCAAGGTACTAGCCGGGAAGTCGGGGATCCCTACTGGAATCAGAATGGCCTATCTTAGCGGGTATGATCCATGTTGAGAAAGCTCCAATAGTGAAATCTTCAGTTCTGACCTTTTCGGAAGCGAAGCTAAAAGCTTATTGTGTACCCAACCCGAACACCCCTATAAAATCAGTAGATGGCTCCTCTGATGATGTTGATCGATACTCACTGGAGATTTTGGTTGATAGGCCGAAAGTGTGCCCAATTAAAAAGTCTGAGGTAGCTGGTACGGACATTCCTCACCTGTCGAAATCAAATCTTCTAATTGGCGGCAAAAATTATCCTCTGATTGCTGAGGATAAATTACCTGACATAAATTCCCAACCCGATGTTATTACACTCCTTCCCATGTATGAACCTCGACAATGTGAATCAATAATCCTTACTGCCAAAAAGGCGCTATCGGTCATATGCCCAGTGTATAGCCAGCCCAAAAATGAAGTCCAAACCCAACAATGCTGCTTCTCTACCCCAAGAGCTGTAGAAGGGCAGATTTCTTACACTGGGGAAGGAATGAAGAAAACATTGAGTCCATGTGAGGTTGCCAGAACATTCTTGGTTCCTGCAACCTCGGAGATGTGCTGAAGCTCTCCTGCGGTTGGCCAGTATAGATATCTTTGATTTTAAGATTACTGGCATGTAATTGTATGCGGATTTTGATAGGCAACACGAGCTAAAAAGGGAATACACCAGGAAGGATCCAGGGGTATAAGTTCTTGAAGGAACCGGTGAACATCAGATGGTGACCTGCTTTGGGGAAGATAACCATTATGTTGCATTAAGTATGAGGTGATAGCAGAGATGGCTAGAGGTACAAGTATCCCACCCCACCCCATCAAAACTTAAACTGGAACAGATTTATTATCCTTTTATTTTGCTACGGTACATGGTAGGTGGGCAGTATCAACATCCTTCATCCTAGGCAGAAACATTACTTACGGACATGATCTATTGCTGGGGAGAAATACATATCAAAATATTTTTTCAGCACATTGAGGGTTCATAGACATTTTGGTGATAAGCATGCTTATAGAAAATATAGTCACTGACTAGTTTAGACCTTTCATTGTATTCTCTTTGGTTTGGATCTGCGATGCTTGTTCGATTGGATTACTTCCCAGTCATTCATTGCAGGGATAGCTCATCAAATTTAATCGACCTGTATACCAATAGCCCTACAATGGGAGTTGATAATGTGACAGTCATGACATTTTGTCTTTGGTAAAGAGCAAATGGTGGCGATGAGCTGAATACTGAGATGCTTTGTGATATTCAATGACGCTAGGTGAGCCGTGTGCCAGATCACCCTTAGCTATATTCGATTGGGAGTATGAAGAAAAGACAAGTTTCGGATCAAAGATTGTATCTAGTATAGCCTAAGTAGGGGCAAGAGTGGGCATTATATTTTCTGTATCTCTGTACATAACTTGTTTTTATTTAATGAAATTTGGCATATGCAAAAAAAATGCAACTTCTCTGCTCTCCTAGCAAAGCAGCATTCGAAAGTAGGTCTGAGGCCCGCCACTCCATACCCAATGTTAAAATCCACCCATCTCACATAATCTTTCTATTAATACAGTTAACCCAATCATTCCCCCATCTCCCTCCACAATCAATCGCATTGCCTCATCTCAGAGTTCTTGCAATTCAGATCCATTCGAGATCATGCCTCTTATCCTACTGTCTCCCAACTCACTTGCAGCCTATGGTAAAAATGATCCCTTTCCAATACTTGATCCGGTAAAGGACTCTGCCGAGAAACTCAAAAAACATACCCGAATCATTCAAGGTTTCTCACCCCCTGCTATGCCTCTAACAAAGATGAAAATGCCATTTCCAAAGAAGCTGAAGTGGTAGTTGACCTGGCTCTAAAACTGGGTATTTCTTTGAACTCTCCTCATGAGGCTCTAGTACAAGGGATAATCTGTATGTACACCACCGAGTAATCTGATACAAATGAGAGGATAACTTCAAATCATGGAAGCAAGTTTCCCTCTACCTGATGCGCATTATATCCTTCAATGTTCGAGGCCTTCTCCTAGTGAGTAAAAAATCAGCAATCAGAGAACTAATCAGATCCCAGAACGATGATATGTTATTGATATAGGAAACTAAACTTGAACACATCAATTATTGGACTTGTTGGCAGATATTGCCAAATGAGGAGTTTGATTGGAGATTTTGTGCAGCTAATGGGTGTTCGGGTGGATTACTAACTATCTGGTACAAAAAAAACTATCTAGTACAAAGCAGCTTTCAAGCTAACCAACTTTTGGGCAGATGGAAACATTCTTGGAGTAAAGGGCGCCTGGTCATCCTTGCAGATCCCAGTTACCATTGTAAATATTTATTTTCCTTGCCTATTCAGACTTAAAAGACTACTGTGGGGGTAAAATCAAGCAGCTAGTTTCAGTAAACTCATCTAGTTGTTGGTGTTTTGCGGGTGATTTCAATGCCATTCGTTCAATAGGATAAAAAAGAAGTAATGCAAAATCCAACAGAACAGAAATAGAAGAATTTGATGCACTAATCAAGGATTTGATCCTCACTAATCCCCCTCTCCAACGCACTCGTTACACTTGCATCTCAAGAGGAGGGGCTTGCTATAGCCGCATCGATTGATTCCTATTTTCAGAAGCTTGGATGAGAGAATGGTCTAAAGTACATCAGATTGGGCTGGACATATCAATATCTGATCATAGGCCAATTTCGTACAAACAGAGAAAATGAATTGGGGTCCTAAGGTTTTTAAAATTCTTAAATTATTGGAATAAAGACTATCGCTTCTCAGATTTTGTGGCACCCAAATGGCCATTGATCACGGTAGACGGATATAAGGGACATGCTTTATTTGAAAAACTCATATTGATGCGGCATAAGATCAAAGACTGGAACCTGCTCACATTTGGCAAAATAAATAGCAAAACAGAGGAATTGACAAAACAACTCAACACACTAGATGCCATAAATGAGCTCCGTGTACCTGATGAGAATGCCATATATCTGCGTTATGATACATGGTCTGCCCTCCAGCGTTCCTTACTCAACCAAGAATGTCTACACAGGCAAAAGTCGAGAACCAAGTTGATACTCGAAGGTGACAGAAATAATCACTATTTTCATGCTAGTGTGAATAATCAGGTTAGAAGAAACTCTATCAGGTGGATGAATATTGGAGGCATCTGGTCAGAGGATACCAATCTCATTAAGAACAGCATAAAAAAACATTTCAAGAATCAATTCTCCTCAGAAGATTGGCTCAGACCTACACTTGACCTACCAGCACAACAGATGCTTAAACCCGAGGACAATAGGTTATTGATTTCTATCTTCACTGAAGAAGAGATAAAACAGGCTGTTTGGAGCTACTCAGCCGAGAAATGCTCAGGAGCTGATGGGATGACATTCCAATTCATCCAAAAGCATTGGGATACCTTAAGACAAGACTTTGTTTATTTCATCCTTGAATTCTACAAGTTAGGGTAACTATGCAAGGGCCTTACTTCCACCTTCATCATGCTGGTCCCCAAGGTCTCAAATCCTAATAAATTGGATCAATATAGACCCATATCACTAGTGGGTAGTGCATACATAATCTTGTCTAAGTTGTTGGCCAACTATCTGAAGAGCGTTTTACCTAAATCTCACAGAATCAATCTGCTTTCATAAAGCGTTGCCAGCTCTTGGATGGGGTTCTAGTGGAAAATGAGGCCATCCATAGTCTCAAAAAATCCAAAACTGCAGCAGTCCTCTTCAAGGTGAACTTCTCCAAGGCTTTTGACACTGTTGACTGGAATTTCCTGCTGTTGATGTTGATCAAACTAGGCTTCTGTCACATCTGGATTGCCTAGATTAAAGAGTACATCTCTTCCCCCCATGTGTCAGTACTGATCAATGGGTACAACTCCGGTGAATTCAAACTGAAAAGGGGATTGCGCCAAGGAGATCCCCTATCTCCATTCCTCTTCTTGGTGGTAGCTGGAGGTTTGAGCATTATGCTAAACAGGGTTGTCGTTTTGAAGAAGTTAACAACTATCAAAGTGGGAAATCTCATATTATCACATCTCCAGTATGTGTATGAAACCATATTGTTTGCCACGGGAAAAATGAAAACATCCAGGCCGTGAAAGGTATTCTCCTCATCTTCAAACTAATCTCCGGCCTTGCCATCAACTACGCAAAGAGCAGGCTATATGGTATTAACATGGCCCCTAAAACTTTGGCAAACTTTGGCAAACTTTGAATTACAAGACTGCAACACTTCCTGGTAAGTATCTGGGATTGCCACTCGACAATTCACGTAGTAAAGCTAGGATGTGAACCAGTGTGATCGAAACCATCAAATCTCGTGTTCAAAAATGGGAAAACAAATACCTGACTTTGGCTGGTCATGTTATACTCTTGGGTTCTTAAGCAGCCTCTATGTCTTCTACTTATCCCTCTTCAGGGCATCCAAGAGGGTAGTAAAAGACATCGACAAATTCATGGGACAGTTTTTGTGGAAGCAAAACAGCTCACGCAGGAGACCCATCCATTGGATAAATTGGCAAGATCTATGCCAAGTGAAATCAGAAGGTGGGGCTAGGCTTCCGGGATACAAGTCTCATGACCAAAGCCCTACTAGACAAATGGATATGGAGATTCAAAACAGAGCCGGATCCTCTGTTTTAACTTAGGTAATCGTTGGACAACAATCTATAAGTTGAATAAATGGTTAGTTTTTCAACATGGGGAGTCGAGAAATGTAGTGCCTTTTTTTGTTTGATCACGATTTTAAAACTATGCCTTTTAATTTCTTAAAATATAGTTTCCAAATCGAATTAATGAAATTCGGTTTGAGAATCGTCATTTTTAATCTTTAATGTCTAAATTGAATTATTATTTAACTTGAGAATAATCTTACTTTTAGAGACAGGCAAACATGCATGCCGGGTTCACGGTTCACGGGATGGAAAATCCAGTCAGGCAAGCGCACGTTTATAAAATGTGCGCGTGTCAAAAAATGCACATTTTTTAACCGTGCTTGCCTAGCACGGCACGCATAAAAAAACGTGTTGTGCTTGGCCAGCCCGCGTGCAAATGGATCACGCACGTTTGCATGGTTTGCGGGCTGGATTTTTAAGCCCAGCACGCGCACGTTTTGTAAAATGGGCTGGTATTACACGCAAGTTTTCTGAATAAAAAAATTGACCCACACGCACACACGTTTTAATGCGGGCCATTTAGGCACGTTTGCATTTTTTTTGTGCGTGCCGTGCCTAATCCATTTGCACGCACATGTTTGTCTGTCTCTACTTACTTTCAATTTTCAATTACCCATTTTGTCAGTAGATATCTTCTGTGACCCTCTTAAGTTTTGCTGGGAAATGAAATTTTTCACATGGGAAGTAAATCAGTAATTGAAAAAACCACTCTCTCTAGGTTGAGCTCCTCCGCCGGCAGGAGCGCTAGTGCGACTTCACCTTCTCCGGGGAGATTTTCACTAAGGACTAAGGAGGAAGGTAAATTAGAGGAGTCTCTTTCTCATCGATTTTCTCTTAAGCAAGTTCATTCATCATCATGGTCATTCTTAATACACTGCTGCATCGTGCGATTATGGGTGCAAATCCGCCTTCACATGGCGCCCTGATGCCATATGTAGATCAAACCAAAGCTGAACCGGCCTATCACTTACCGAATTCTGATATATGGACTACAGTTGATTATAGCCAGAAGCACAAGCTAGACTCTCAATCGACTGAACTGCTTCAGAGGTTCAATCCAACGGCTATGCCTAAATGAAAGAAAGACGTCACTCTTGTTTTTCTCAACCGGCGGAATGGGTGCAAAAGAATATCGTGCATATTGAGGTCAATACCGGTGCTATCTTAGTAATGTGACCTCATATCAACGCAACCTTTCAAAGATGTTTATGTTTTATAAGTTGGTTGGGCTTGTCTCCAATGATCTGGGTATTCTAGTTTACTATTCAAGTATTTATATGCAGGATTCGTTGGTTACGATTATTTGTATGCAGGATTCTCTACAAGGAGTACGACACAGTTGATCAAGAACAAATATGGATTTGTGATCAATGATTCAAAGGCTTGATATGTTGTTCGGTGAGTTGTCGAGATGGTGTATGGTACATAGATTTATGGGGCCAAAAGGTTGTCATCCTACTTGGTTGCATTCAAATTCTGTAACGATAGTAATGTTATAGAGTGGCAACTAGATGATACAGATGAACCCAACAGAAGCGACTTACGTATGTATTTTGGGCTTATAGACATTGCATCAACGGTTATCAGTATTGTCGTTAAGTTATTACAGTAGATTGTACTAATCTCTGTTGCTTATACAAGAAAAAGTTTCTCGTTGCAGTCACATTGGATGTTGGGGGAAAGATCTTGCCAATTGCATTCGCTATGGTCGACGATGAGACGATACTAGTATGATGATGATTTCTTGAGAAGTTGGCCGAGCATATGACACCTAATCAGAAGACTTGCCTGATTTCTGACAGAGGAACATGAATTCTAGCGACATTTCATAACGTGCCTGCTTTCAATATTTTTACAACAATACCATATATAAAACACACCTCAAACCTAATTTTTGGTACTTTCTTCAAATCGATCGGGCAATCTCCACGAACGGCCGTAGGGATCCATCTGCTCCGTCTCTTCTTTGGTGAACGAAATTCGCCGCTTCCAACGATAGTAACGTCTCTTTTGCCCGTTTAATTTACTGTTTCCTTTTGTATTTGGCATCTATGGGTTTTCAACCAATTTCTACCCGGCAGTAACCCTAATCGATAGAATAATTATTGGGTTTTCGACCAATAATCGTTGCATCTATGGGTTATTTTGGGTTCAGTTTTGCTCTTTACGTGTTAAGTGATGTTTATATTTTGCTCGGTTTGGATTACTTTGCTTGATATGTCTCCTCCACACAGGTTCACTCGACTGGCTCCCACCTGGGGTGCGATTGGGGTAAGGGTCATTAAGCTTGGTGTTAAGTTTAGGTTTCATTGATTGCTTAATTGAGTTTCTTAGTTTAGGGTTGAGGGATTGCAGAATCCAATTTCAGTCGTCACTGGACTTAATCATTTTTGGATCAATTTTGTTATTTAGGGTGGTTCTATATAGTAGGATTGTTGAATCCAGTTTCATGCCTCACTGGACTTAATCATTTGTAAAAAATTTGTTATTTAGTTTAGGGTCATTTAACAGCAAACTATTTTTCAAAACATATGCAAACTCCTTTTCCAAAGTTAGCTATTTTTTTTAAAAAACTTAAAGTTTCATTGGTTATTCGAGTACTCAACCCTTTTGGTTCTGTAGAACTCTATGCTGAATTCTTTGGAGGTTGGGACTGTGTTTCTATGCACAAGAATTTTCGTCAGTGTGTTGCCTATTATCATAGAAATAGTAGAAAATGAAGAAAACAGGGCCACACGGATGCTTAAGCGCAAGCGTGATCGAAATGAACTTCCTATGTACTTGATATTAGATAAAAACTCTGAAAGATTGGCATTCATTGAAAGGATAACTCAATAGTCAAATAGGGAATGTTTCAAGAACCTCAGGATGTCGAACAAAGTTTTCACAGAACTGCGCAGAGTTTTGAGAGATGATTGTTGTTTAACTGATGACCATTATAT
Organism: Pinguicula moranensis; assembly: GCA_028565015.1. Taxonomy (NCBI): domain Eukaryota; kingdom Viridiplantae; phylum Streptophyta; class Magnoliopsida; order Lamiales; family Lentibulariaceae; genus Pinguicula; species Pinguicula moranensis. Next base: position 16,497 of record JAOWBN010183147.1, read on the forward strand.
GTTTGCGGTCGAGAAGGGAGCTATCTTCCTACGGATACTTGCACACCACCCAAAAAATAGGATCTTACAAACTAATTTCCAACGCAGCGGCCAGACCATCAGTCAAGCATTCCACCAGGTGCTTAGAGCTGTGCTCAAGCTACGTAGAAGACTACTAGTACCACCAACTCCAGTCGATGAAGCAACTACTAATAAGAGATGGAAATGCTTTAAGGTATATGGACTATGTTTATGAAAAATAACTTTCTACCTTTAGTCTTACGTTCTTTTATACGGTTGTAGAGATGCGTAGGTGCACTAGAGACGATACTTACATACCGCTACACATCCATGTGGAAGACCAATCTATATACATGACAAGTAAAGGTCATCTTGCCACAAATGTCCTAGGCATTTGTGATACTGAAGGGTGTTTAGTATACATGCTTGCTGGTTGAGAGGGATCAGTAGCAGATGGGCACGTGATCCGAGATGCAATCACTCGTCCAAATGGACTAGGGGTCCAAACTGGTAAGTTGAGTGTAATCTTGCTTTGAATGGTGCTTAGATTATGTGCTTACATGATGTAATTCCTCGCATTTGCAGGCACTTATTACTTGTGCAATAGTGGATGCACAAACTCTGAAGGTTTCCTCACTCCAGACAGACAGACGCGTTGTCATCTACAAGAATGGAGTGGTGCAAATCGGGGACCACAAAATTACAAAGAGCTATTCAATCTTCGACATACTTCAACCGCAATGTCATAGAACGAGCATTCGATATTTTGAAGAAGCAATTCACCGTGTTAAGGAGTCCCACGTATTCTCACATTAACACCCAATGTAATATAATTCTCGCTTGTAGTTTACTGCATAATTTTGTGATCAACGTTACATCGTATGATCCATTATTATATCCTGCCACTAACCACTTATCCGGAGCTAATGAACAAATGAATGTGTACGAAGAAATAGATGACCACATTCAAACAGTAAATTTGTCTCCTGGATGGAATTTGTTCAGAGATCAATTAGCCAACGAACTTTGGGAAACATTCAATTTAGCTAGGGGCTAGCTGATTTTAGGTGTTCATTGTGTTGTGTTTTTCTTCTTGTTTGCGTTGTTGTGACTTTATACCTTATTTGTTGAGGACTTGGACTTTATTTGTTCTGGCCGTAGACCAATTTTCATCTTTGTTTGTTCCATTTCTTTGTTTTGTTTCATCTTTAGTCGGATGTGAAAATATTTGGTTCAATGATGTTTCCAACTCACCAGAAATGGTCATTCAATTACATATATTCCTGTTTTATTTTTAGTATGCATTCAACATAAATTAGCAATAGAGATAGGCAATTTACTCTCCTCATCAATTATACATAGAGATAGGCATTAAATTGATGTATTTAATCGCAAACAACAGAGATTACCAATACTCATCTATGAAGTTAGCAAACATAAATAGGGTTCATGAAAACCTGGTGGGGGGATTTACCATCCGGCGGCGCTGGGGTATGGCTAGTGAGAGTGGTCGAACGCCGCGTCTTGATTATTCTCCATTCTCAAAAAATCAAACAATGGAAGAGTTTATGAAAATGTAGGGTTCATCTACGGGAAAGACCGAACTTTTACCAACATGATGAATGGTTTTATGTAAAATCACGTTCACTTTAATGAAATGGAAGGATAACCGAAATTGACAGTCTGAATACCAAACGATGGATTTTGTTTGGATGTTATCCAACAAAACATATACCAAATGGAGGGTAATAACAGTTATCCCCAAGTAATCCTGAAGTTATTCCCGTTACTGTATTGCACTAATCTGACTACCCAACAGAGCCAAATCAAGCCACTTTGAGGAATCGGACAATAGCGTATGTTAAGGTGGCATGTGCTCGACACACCAAAGAGGAGGCACATGGGAATCAGAAGAAGTGATGAGACAAGAACAACCTTCATTGTTTGAATCCAACTACTTACAAGTTTCGAGGATGGAACTTGCTCTAAAGGGAGGGAATGTAAGGTACAGGAATTTCGTTAAACTAAGACATTTATTTTATGGATAATGTGAAACATTTTATGTAGAATATATATTCTGAATTTTTAACAAACTAAGTATGATGGTTCAAGTATGAATTTAATTGGTCAAGGCAGCACTGATTTTGTGGGCCTTGATGAGCTCCAATGAAATAGGGAACTTCTAATAAGTTAATAGTGGGCCACAGGGTAAAATAAGACATGGGCAATTGTAAAATGCTAAACAGAGAGAAACGGAGAAAAACACAGTTATTAGAAAACTTCTTCACTTGATTATAATCTTACATCGATTCCTTCCTTTATATAGTGGAGTATTACATTACAAACATATTCATGCAACATGCGTGCGCATGAGTTCCTTTTCCATCTTTTCCTTTTTGTCTGTCACTCTTTGTTGCTTACTTTTCCTCCTTGTCTATTTTTTCTGCCACTCCTTCATCTAGGCGTGAAGGGCAATAATGAGGTAGGGACATCTTGGTTCAACAGGTAGTGACATGTCGGGATTACCAATATGGTTGTTAGTTGTTTGGTGTCTGCGTTCGAAATCGGGGATTACACTTAAACGGGATAAATCCCGGCCATTTTACTGAAATGCCCCTGAAACCCTAGGTTCTTCCATCGTGCGCCACCGTCGAGCCAGTCTCGATTCGCGGTGATTCCGCCGCCCCCTGCCTATTTCTTTTTGCAATTTTTACGCTGCAGGTGAACCCAGACCTGACGTGGGTGATTCCGCCAGCCCCGACACAATTGATTGTCCTTCGCCGCCATAGAAGATGCCATACGCCACCGTTGAACGAAGCAAAAACGACTGCCAAAGTCGCGTGAAAAGAAATCCGACGGTGAGTTTAGGAATCCTTTCATCAGATGAGCTCGACTGTAGTGGAGGAGCTGAGGAGGAGGGCAATGGTGGCCAGGAGCGAAATCTGGCGGAGAAAAGCAATCGAAATTGCGCGGATCGAATGGGGGAGAAAACCTTATATAGTGGGTTTTCTGTAATATTGTGGGTTATAAAGGGCAAAATAGTCATTTCAGAATCCGAGTAAACGCGGGATTGCCTAAACCATGCATCACAGCCGGACAAAAAACGTCGGGCTGTCCATGTGTTGTCCCTGCCCGACAAGTTATCCCATAGGCAGGGAAAATGGCGGGCGGGGCACCAAACGTGAGTTCAAGTGGGATAACGCAGCAAAAATCAGTTTTATCTGTCTTCAAACACGGTACCAAATATACTCACTTTGTACTGTGATGGGAGGTTAGTTTTGTACATATAGTTTTTTCACATTTTGCTTCTCTTCTCCTTCTCCTTTTATACTTTTTGAGTGTTTGAAAAAATTATAAAAAATAAAAAATAAAAAAAGTTATAAAAATAGTGCTTGCAGTCAAATTTTTTAAAATAACTAAATAGTATTTGCAGTTAAATTTTTTAAAATGACTTTTATTTATTCACAAAATTATCATTAGAAAGAGAAAGAGAAAAAAAATAGTATTTTGCCTAATTAATAAAAAATGAGTTTTGAGTGGAAAAAAAAAAGAAAAGGAAAATGAGAAGTAGAAGTGGATTTTTAAAACACTGTTTTTGAAAATAATCTGAAAAAAAAAATTAAAAAAATATATTTTTAAGAGATACAAAATAGGGCCTGAAATTGAAGTTCCATGAAAAAAGATAATGGGAACAATTGTGAAAAAATCAAATATTATATTCTATGATTATTTCAGAGTTTTGAAATTAAAATAATTGTTACGAGTTAAAAGACAAAAATATATGTGTAATATAATATTAACTATTTGTTAGAAAAAAAAATAGACAGAGCTGTTTTGACAATCATATCATAGAAGGACCAGATAAATAATGGAACTAACTTTTATTTTTATGTAAATGGTCCTATCAACGATCTATATTCTATAACATGCCCAAGGACTAAAATTTTTAACAATCGTATGGTACTTATTTTATTTTATTTTTTAGAGGAGGGTTAGAAAGAAAGCTAAAAAAATAGAATCAAGAACTCCAAACTATTGTGGTGGTGGTCGGTGCGACCAAGTGTTGATCTACAGTATTCAGCCGCACGTCTTGAACCAATGGAACCCACATCTTCTGTCACTAGTATAGTGGCAGCTATTAGCTCTTAATCTACTCTCAACCAATGCAGTATTCACGAAGTTGAAAATTGCAGCACAGTGGCGACTCCTGCATGTTCTCTAAGAATATTCAGAAGTACACTGCCCAAGGAGATAAGAGTTGCAACACGAATCCTGTTGCCCAAATCTGCACAATAGTATAGAAGGATTCGCCTTTCTTTTGTCTATAAAAACTAGAATGTGTATTGTAACAAAATACGCTTGATCAATGGAGTTTTTTGCAATATGTAAAGCTCCAAAACTCATCATCAAGCACAATGCACACACATAACAAACATAACATAAAAATTCAATCAAACACTTAGCAAATGCAAAGTTCTCATGATATCAGAGTTATTTTCAAGGCTTAGAATGCCTGAGGTTGATCCTACTCGTCTTTCCCCTTCTCAAAATAGTTCACATTATTTCCACTTCCTTGTCCATGTTGCTTAACTCAGTTCCCGTCCTCCCACATTATCTCTGTTACTTACTTTCTTTACTATTCATTTTTTTCTCAAAGTCCTCCACGATAGTTCTGCCTCTCTCCAATCTTCTACCCAAATTTTGTTTCTCTTCTCTACCACCATATCTATTCTCCCATATCTCTATTCTCTACTTTTTACTCTCTCCATTTCCTCCCTTCATCTTTCTACTCAAAGTACAAACCTTCTTTTTTCTTCCTCCCTTTCTCAACTATATCGTGGCCTTACAGCAAGCTCCCATTTCTCTATCCTATGCAAAATACTCACACCTTGTCACTGTTAAATTACAAGCCTCTAATTATTTATTTTGGAGGAATCAAGTCAGTACCTTACTGAAAAAAGCACAAGCTCTTCGGTTATGTGGATGGAAGTATACCCGAACCTCCAGCCAATGATCCAGATGACCCTACAAAACCAAATCCAAAATATATAAGATGGAAAGAAGTAGATAGCCGTCTCTACTCATTGTTAATTTCGTCTCTTACTGCAAAATCCCATGGTATCGTTGTGGGCAAACTCACGGGCAAATCTGTTTGGTTGTCTTTGGGAGAAGAATTTAGTCACTCTGGTCATGAACTTAGCATAAGAGACAAAATACAGAAGGGACATTTATCAGTCAAAGATTATGCCAGGCATTTCATTCATCTGTGTGATAAATTGGCCTCTCTCGGCCGCCCTGTCTCACCCCTGGACCAAGGACACTGGTTCCTTCTGGGACTTGGATAATATTTTGCCGCATTTGCAGCCTCTCAACTGTCTCAAGACCCATTACCATCCATCTGTGATATTATAGCTGGAGCTGAAAATTTTCAAGCTCTATATCATCGAACCGTGACAGGTACCACGCCTCCAACTCTTGCCTTTGTAGCGGCGATTAGTACTTCTTCCTCCATGCACATCCAATCACCGATAGCTTAGTCTGGTTCAACCCTGTTCTTCTGGTGCTCTTACTGTGTAAGACTCACTGTCATACAAATCACCTACTCCCAACACTTTTCTTTGTCCAGCAGCTTCTCCTCCAGACTCTCAATCACCCGCTCTCCAATTTATCCCAGGAAATTTTCCTCGAGGAGGAAACTCTCCATGCAGACGCAGCAGAGGACGGGGATATTCTCCGCGCTATCAGATCTATGGAGATTACAGGCACTCTGTTGATTCTTGTCACTCTCGCTACACCAATCGCAGCTTTACTGCGGCACAGTCCCTTTCTGCTGTTGTTCAGCCCTCACCTGTTGCTCTATCTAATTTTGGTCATGAAATCTCTCTCGGACCAGTGTCTTAGAAAGCTCCAGTTGGGACACCGCTTAACCACTCCTCACTTGGGTTATTTCAACAGGTACCATATGGTCCTTCTCCCATGGGCTCCAATGTCGGACAACATGCTGGTATCATGTATTCCTCTAGGCCACCGTTTATTTCGGCCCAAACTCCTACATCACATTTTGGATAGAGTCCAATGAGTTATTCTGGTCAGCAGCTTCAGACCCCTCTTGGACATTTGTATGGGCCCAATCATCTTCCAGCCCACTCTGTCTTGTATCAAAATGGGTCCTCTCAACTTGGGCCGACTCCTGCAAATTCTTTTGGGTCCCATGGTCTGGCCAGTTCACCTTGGTTGGTCGGCTCCTCTTCTCAGCCACCTTCTGTGGGTAGTTTTCCAGGATTGCTTGGACCACCACCATCTTCTGTGCCCCCTGCTACCAGTTACTATGGAACATCAGTTTCTAATCGGTATATGGATACAAGTGCATCTGCTCATATGATCCCATCCTTGTCCAATCTCGATCAGGCAACCCCCTATACAAGTGAATCCTGTATCATCGTTGGTAATGGCGCAACCTTATCCATTACACACATTGGCAATGTACCCACTGATTTACCAATTACCATTACTATATATTATTATCGTACCTTATCTTACCAATTTTTTTTATCAATTAGCAAATTCATTTCTGGTTTCTTTCTTCCCATTACTTTTATTGATACTGTTTTGTCTTTCAGAGTCGCCATACAGGACAAGTGATGGCAACCGGTCGGCGTGATGGTGGTCTGTATGTACTTGAATGCAGTATTACGCATTTGCTTCATCTCTTTCAGTCTGTCATTTATGCAACACTTTTGATTTATGGCATGTACGACTTGGACATGTATCATCTCATATTGTGTCTTTATTAGGTCGCAAGAGTCATATTTTCCTTAGTTCTACACATCCCTCCCCTACTTTATGTGTTTCTTGTGAAATGACCAAAAGTCATCGTCTTTCATTTGTATCCAATGAAAAATGTGCTATTAGACCTCCTCTAATCCATTGTGATCTTTGGGGACCTGTCTATTATATCCTTACATGGTGATCGATATTATGTGATATTCATTGATGATTATTCTCGGTTTACCTGGTTTTATCATCTCAAGCATAAATTTGATTTTTTTGATACCTTTCTGCACTTTCGCAAATTTGTTGAAAAGCAACAGTAATTTACTATCCAAAGGTTTGAAAGTGATAATGGTACTGAATTCACTAGTCATCGGTTTCAAAATCATCTTCGTAATCATGGTATTCATCATACACTTTCGTGTCCTCACACACTTGCACAAAATGGTCATGCTGAACGTAAACACAGACATCTTACTAAGATGGGACTCACACTCCTTTTTCACTCTGATACTCCTACCCCTTATTGGGTTGATGCATTCAGTGCCGTAGCCAGCATCATCAATCGGCTGCCATCACCTATTCTAGCAGGTATCTCTCCATTTGAGTTACTCTATGGCATTTCTCCTCGATATGATCATTTTCATTCATTTGATTGTCGTGTTTTCCTTGTTTCCGTGATTACACCCCACACAAATTCTCTCCTCGCGGCATACTTTTCATCTTTCTTGGTTACAGCTCTTCGCATAATGGCTTTCGCTGTCTTGATCTCTCAACCTCCCGACTTTATATCACCCGACATGTCCATTTTGATGAACATGTTTTCCTTTTCAAAACTCTTCCCCCCTTTCGTCCATCTGTGATCTTGACATCTCTGTCTTCCTTGAACCTAATGCAACTTATTCCTCTTCTTCTATATTATCATCTACTCCATCCTCCCTACAACCTTCTCTCTCTCCTACATCTCTAGCTTCTTCCTCCACCTGCTCTCTTCTTCCCTTGACTTACGATCCTTCTCTCTCCTCTGCATCCAATCCTACAGAGCTTTCCTCAAATTCTACTCCTGCTACTTCCCCTGCTCACGACCTCTATTAGCTCTCATAGTGATTAGTCCTACTAAGGTTGGAGTGTTTCGTCCACGAGTTATTGTTGATTCATGTATTGTAGCTCCCTCAACATTTTCTCACTACTCTCTTGGCATTAACCGAGCCACGTGGTTTTCGGTATATTGTCAAACATCCATGTTGAATATCTGCCATGGATGAGGAGATTGCAGTTCTTCATCAAAATCACACTTGGGATCTCATTCCTTGCCCACCTAATGTTAATATTATTTCTGATGTGGAGTGTTTGGCATCTGTAAAGGATGTATGCCAACCCAGTTTGCAGGAGTCTTTGGCACCGGAGCAGGAAGAATCTCACCCGTCGGGTAAAGCAGATCTGGCCGTGGCTCATGGGTCTCAGATTTGGAAGCCACCAAAGCTAAATTGGTGGCCCTCCTCCTTAGCAGCTCTGAAGTCTAAGGAGGGAGATGTTGCGTACTGTTCAATTTAATATCCAGGCGGGATGGTGTATCTGGTTCTCCTATTCCGGTAGTGACAGATATTGGGGATCTGGGAAAGGATCCAGTACTCGATGTTGATGGAGGGAGTAAGGGTGTGGACATGTTGGATCTTTCTAAAGCAGGCAGGTTTACTTCTAGTAGCAGTCTGGATGTTCTGGCCTCTCCTATTCAGTTGGTAAATACTCAGCTGCTTTTATCTCCTACTTCTGGGGAAGGTTCGAAGAAGGAGATCACAGGGTCTAGGGAGGAGTTCCCTGCCCTATCTCACACCTCTGCAGATGCCACGATTCATAGCCGGCCTACAAATCCTAGAGTGGCAAAATCTATGATCTGTAGAGGTCGCGCTAAAACTAGTAGCCAAACTAGGAGTGCGTTGGATCCTTTTATGGCAGAAAAGTTAGCAACGTTGGATGATTGGCTTGGCCAACTTGGGGCTAACTCCTCGGTCAGTCCTCCACTCCCACCACCTCCGGAACATCCTTATAGACTGAGTCCACTGCCAAACAAGGAGGTGGACAGAATTATGGATATTGGAGCTCAGCTTGGCATTGTGTATGGTGATCATAAGTCTGAATTCCATGCAAGACTACAGGAGATGTCAAAACAATATGCCTACGGGGCACTCAATTCTCCTAAGGGGCAGAGATTATTCTGGTTCCATGAAACTCATCTCTCTAAACGTCAGGGGATTGGGGAGTTTTGAAAGGAAAAGACAAGTCCAACAGTTAATCTGGAAGGAGAAGGTTGATTTTATCGGATTACAGGAAACAAAAATTTCTGCTGTGGATCAGAGACTGTGTACATACTTGTGGTATGATCTGGATTATGACTGGTGTTACTCTGCATCTGATGGCTCCTCTGGTGGTTTGCTCTGTATTTGGAACAAGAATAAATTCCATCGATCATCTTTGGTTGGTGGTGAAGGGTTTTTGGGTATTTCAGGCTTCTGGGAAGGGGACTCTTCTGAGGTGCACATATTTAATGTTTATGGTCCAGGCGAGCTATCTAAGAAACAATCTCAATGGAAGCTATTAACTGATTATTTAATACCTCTTAAGGATGGCAAGTGTTGTGTATTTGGTGATTTCAATGCAGTGCTGGCAATAGATGAAAGGAAGGGAGTGGCTCCTCAGAATCATATGCAGGAGGTAGTCCTTTTTAATGCTTTCATTCAAAATCTGGACTTACTGGATTTGAAGCTAGAGCGCAGGAAATATACTTGGTCCTTGAGATCCTGCCTAGCAATGAGCCGTTTGGATAGGTTTTTGGTGAATAATAACTGGTTAAATAATGATGATTCTTGGCTGCAAACCGCATTGGACAAAATTGGGTCTGATCACTGCCCAGTGAGCCTATCATCAAGGTTTGTCAATTGGGGTCCTATCCCCTTCAAGGTGTGGGATGATTGGATACTGGACCGGGCATATAATGACTTGGTCTTGGTCACCTGGTCAAATTCCTCTTTTGAGGGGTACTGGAGCTATATTATCATGAAGAAAATCAAGCTGCTGAGAGAGGAGATCCGCAAGTGGAGCAGAGCTATTCCTACCAATTTAGATCAGGAGAAGCAGAGTATTCTACTTAAAATCAAAGCTGTTGAACTCGCTGCTGAAGCTGACCAACCTGGCAGATCTGGCAGTTTTGATCAGAGACATCTGGAGGGTCTTCAATCTTCTCTGGACATCATCACAAAAAAAATTCACAGTACTATATACCAGAAATCCAGGTTGCAGTGGATCAAAGAAGGAGATGAAAACACATCTTTTTTTCATAATAGTTTGAAGGCTAGCAGATTTCTGAACAGGATTAATGGAATATGGGAGGGCTCTACTTGGCTGGAAGACCCTGCGCTAGTTAAAGATTGCTTCCTTAGACACTTTAAAGACAGATTTTCTGAGAAGATACCTATTCGACCACGCTTTGTTCTGGGCCTTCGTTCCCTTGATCAGATTCAAAAGGATTTCTTGCAGATTCCTTTTTCTGAAACAGAGGTGCTGGCAGCAATAGCTGAGTGTGGGAGTCAAAAAAGTCCGGGCCCTGATTGGCTTAATTTCAGGTTCATTAAGCATTTTATCCAGGTTCTCAAACCTGATATTTTACAGCTTTTCATGGAATTCTACAGAATTGGTAAGCTAGCTAACGGCAGCAATGCCTCCCATATCGCCTTGATGGCCAAAGTAGCCAATCCTCTTCAAGTAAAGGATTTTAGGCCAATATCTCTATGCGGGAGTATGCCAAAGATCTTATCTAAAGTGCTTGCTAATAGGTTACGCAGAGTCATTGCCTTGCTGATCAACAACTCTCAAACAGCATTCATTCAGGGAAGGCACCTTACTGACAGTGTGGTTGTAGTCAATGAGTGTATTGATGAGGTGAAGAAGACAAAGAGGAGTGCCATTATCTTCAAGGTCGACTTTGAGCAGGCTTTTGACAAAGTCAACTGGGATTATCTTTTGCAGATTTTAAACCTTATGAACTTTCCTACCTGCTGGCAGTGGTGGATCCGTGGGTTATTGGAGTCGGCCTCCACATCTATTCTTGTCAACGGGAGTCCTACTCAGGAGTTCTACCCTTCTTGTGGGATCAGGCAGGGTGATCCGCTCTCACCACTCCTGTTTTTACTTGCTGCAGAGGGATTATCGGCTATGATCAGCAGAGCAATCAGCCTGAATATCTTCAGTGGCCTGTCTGTTGGTAGAGGGGGTTCTTTTCCCGCTTCTCATATGCAATATGCGGATGACACAATCTTATTTGGTCAAGCGGAGTGGAAGTCTGTAATGGCCTTTAAAGCAATCCTCCTTAACTTTGAATTAGTATCCGGTTTGAAAATAAATTTTGGGAAGAGCAAACTTATTGGTATCAACGTGCCTAATCCCATTCTGGAGGATATGGCTGCATATTTGAATTGCCAGACTGCTTCAATTCCTTTTAATTACCTTGGTCTCCCAGTGGGGGATAGTATGAGGAGGCTCAACTCTTGGCAGCCAATCATTGCTAGGTTCTCCAAGGTCATTGCAAGATGGAATCACAAGTTCCTTTCTACATGTGGGAAACTTACTCTTCTTAATGCAGTCCTCTCCGGCTTCCTAGCTCATTATTTTTCCTGTTATAGAGCACCCAAACTCATCATTAAGCAGCTTATTGGTCTGCAAAGAAATTTCTTTTGGAGCAGTTCTCCTGACAAGAAAAAGATGAACATGGTATCTTGGGCTAAAATCTGCACTGCAATTCCTGACGGGGGTCTAGGAGTGAGGTGTCTTTCTTCTTTCAACTCTTCTTTGTTAGGAAAATGGGGAATGTTAATCCTGAATGATGCGCCCTCCCCTGTCACTGAAATTTTAAAAGCAAAGTATGGTGGTTCCCCCCTGTATATAGCTGGTCACAGAGCACTCCATTCCACGGGAAATCACAATCAGGTTGGTAGGCCCAGGGGAAGGGCCTATGTCTCAGCGTGGCTATCTAGTCTACAGGATGATCTGAATAGTCCATGGTTCACTGACAGTGTTTCTTTGCAACTGGGTGATGGAAATCGCATCAGACTATGGTCTGATAAGTGGCTCAATAATCAGTCTCTTGCTGATTTATATCCGAGACTCTACTGTAATGAGTTAAACAGAGGAATTACAGTGGCTGAAGCTGGGGCGTGGTGCAATGGTGTGTGGCTCTGGAACTGGAGATGGAGAAGGGAAATTATGGTTTCTAAGCAATCTGATCTGTGTGCTCTAATGGGATTATTACAGGGTATTTCTCCCAATGTCTCTATCCCGGATAGATATGTCTTCAGGCCCAATCAACAGGGTGTCTATACTGCCAAGGCAGCTTATGAGGTCATCACTTCAGGTACTCATTTCATATTTTCAGCTTCACACTTAGCTCATACTAAACTAATCTGGAATAGCTATGCTCCTAAAAAAGTGTGTATCTTTATCTGGAAATTAATTCAAAGAGCTGTGCCAACCAAGGACACCTTGAGAAGGAGAAGTGTTATTCCATCCAGCCAGGAAATTATCTGTCCTATCTGCAGGGACCAGGAGGAGACTGATGTTCACCTATTTACAGAGTGTTCCACTAGTATTTACCTGCGGCAAGCCATCTCATCATGGTTGTCTCTGTCACCTGTATCCTCATCAGCTGGTGGAGTGCTAACACTTAACTTGCAGGATCATGCTGCCTTAGCCCCTTCAGGAGTAAATGCTTCTGCATGGAACTCTAT
>JAOWBN010183148.1:0-16717 GCA_028565015.1 Pinguicula moranensis
TCACGTGTTCTTATGTTATTTCTTATTTGCTTTACACTGTCTGATTTTATGCTAACAAGTTTTGTGAATTAAGTGTCTAGAAAATCTTAACAATTTCAAATTACTGATAGTTTAATAACAAAGCAGTGTACAACTTAACTAGGCAAAAAGTTTCTCGAAATCGAATTTGGTGCATCAAGGTTCTGCTCAATTAGAAAATACGAATAATGATGTACATATTCACAGAAGCAGCACATACAAAAGCACAGAAATTTGCGAAATCGGAAGGAAAATTTATTAAGTTAATGTCCTTTCTTCATAAAGACGACTCCAACCAACAACGGCTTCAGCTCTAGGCGTGCACCAATTCAGATTCTGGTATTGGCATGATCATTTGGCACATCCTCCTCCCTGTTTTTTACCTCAGCAATATCGTAACGAAACCCTTCAGCGCCGGTAGTATCTTGAAGATCAGCGACGGGTTCATGCAACTCACCATCTGCACCAGCAGGGCCATCACTTAAGCTGGAAGCAAAGCCAGTTGGACTTCCTGAAAAATAGCTACTGCCACCACTTCCAAAATTGTCACCACCTTGTACAGGATCACCGCCAGTATAGCTTCCCCCGCCAACACTAGGAGCATTTGTACCACCATATCCCCCGCCAAAGTTACCACCAAATCCACCAGCTGGGCTACCATACTCGTCACCTCCCCTGCGATACTGGTAACCACCACCATAGCCACCACTGGGACCACCGTAGTTGCCATCTCCAGCAGGGTAACCGCCACCTTGATATCCTCCCTGACCATAGTTGGCACCACCAAATCCACCTCCAAAACCGGGAGACCGAGTTCTTTCCGTCGCATAGTTCACCCTAATTCTTCTTCCATGCAAATCCTGAAAATCTGGTATTAGATGTGAAATTCCATCGGAGTAGCATCAAGTTATAAGCTTAGACAATGAGTAAAGTATCTCAATAGGTAAGCATATTATTAAGCGGACAAATGCAACAACAACAACACAACACAACATACCCAGTATATTCCCAACTAAGTTGGGGTCTGGGGAGCCAGATGTACGCGGCCTTACCCTTGTAATTATATAAAGAGACCGTTTCCGTTGCGACCCAATATGCATTGTGTCATTTGGTATATTGAGTTCCAGCAACTTCACTAAATAGAAGCACTAGAATTTAATAGAGTCATTTTGCTATAGTCCATTATTAACACAAAGCTAAAAGAATTGTCAATAATGACTCTTTCAGCTCCATTTGCAATGGACAAATTACTTCCAGTCCACTGATACAACAATTAAATATTGATTATTCTAACCAATTAATCTGTCCACTAATCCACTGCGACTAACCAACTACGACACTAACTGAAGAAACAAAATTAAATAAAGATGTGTCCCACGATTTCTTAAGTTGTTGTGCGACTTCTTCAATGCCACTTCATCCTTTTGTATTCTCTCCATTGGTTGATGTGGTCGCTGACGTGGGATGTATCTTCCTTTTCTCTCAGAGAATTCTTCTCCCTTTACTTCCCCCTCTCCTTCTGTTATGGTAGCTCTTTTGTTGTGTAGAGAACTAGTTGAGTTTCCTAAAGTGGGGGTAGGAAGAGGGGCGGATGTTACAATACTCCCTCCATTTTGAGATCCTTGTCCCCAAGGATCTAACCGTGGAAAGTTTTGCCTGAATAAGTTAATATCTTCCCACATGGCTTGATCAGCTGTAGAATCGGACCAGTGTACCCAAACCTGTTGGATGGGTCTATGCTTTCCCGGTGTGCTGCGAAAATCAAGGATAGCCAGAGGTTGGATATTGAATTGCCCATCAACCATTTCGGGTAGTTCAGTGGAATTCAACTCTCGGTGTTTGAGCTTTTCTTTGAGCAGGGATACATGGAACACCGAGTGTGAATATGGAGGCAAGTCTATACGATAAACAACAGTACCTATCCATTCCAATAACTTATATGGACCATAAAATTGGGGGGAAAGCTTCATGTGTTTCCAGAATTAAACGTTGTGTTGTCTGTAGGGATGAAACTTAAGATATACATCATGTCAAACATTATATTGCCTCTCCACTCACTGTTTATCAGCATTTTGTTTCATGTGTTGTTGTGCCAGCACCAAATACAGTTCCAGTAGCTCATGAATAGCCCCTCTCTTTGTGAAAAAGAATTCAACGACGTATTTCACCATGGAAGTTGGGAGCTGCGGTAGAGGAATATGCCTAGCATCGTGGCCATAAAGGGCCTTGAACGAATTCATGCAGATACTAGTATGGCGGGAAGTGTTGTACCAGAACTCTGCTAGTGGGAGCCATCTGCTCCAAGAATGAGGCCAATTAGAACTGACCTATCGCAAGTATGTCTCAATGCAGTGATTCACCTGTTCAGTTTGGACATCGGAATAGAGATGATAAGCAGAACTGGTGGCTAGCTGTATGCCTGATAATTTCATTAGTTCTTGCCAGAATGTGCTGGAAAAAACTGTCTCTGTCAGACACTATCAGAGTTGGCATTCCATGTAGCTAAGATATGTGATCAATAAACACTTTAGCAACCACTTTAGCGGTAAAGGGATGAGATAAAGCGATGAAGTGCGAGTACTTGCTAAATCTGTCCAGAATAACAAGCATCGCCATTTTACCGTCTGGCTTGGGTAGCCTTTCGATGAAATCCAGGCTAATGTTGGTCCAGGGTGAGGGTGCAAGCTCTAATGGTTGAAGCAAGCCAGCATATGAGGTCATATCAGGCTTACACTTCACACATATTTCATAGCTACTAACACATTCTTCAATCTACTTTCTCATGCTTGGCCAAGTAAAGTAGAGTCTAACTCGGTTAAGTTTTACATGGATTCGTGAGTGTCCTCCGATGGGGGAGTCATGTAGGGCAGTGAGTATCCGTTGTTTCAGTTGAGTGTTTTGACCAATACATATTTTGCCCTTCTTCCATAACAGACTTTGGGTCAGTTGATACTTAGGATGGGATGCCATGACAGCTGCTTTGGACTTGAGAATGTTTTGCAAAACTGGATATGTTGTATAGTCGTCTAATATCTCTATAGTCCATACAACATCATGTACTGTAATACCACGACAGTGAGCATTGATCCCGGGGCCAAATCTAGAAAGTACATCAACAACTTTGTTGTCCACACCTTTCTTGTATTGGACTGTATAATCATATCCTAGTAACTTGGATGTCATTTTGTGTTGCAACATGGTGTTGAGTCTTTGTTCTAGGATGTGCTTGATGGCTTGCTGATCTGTCTTGATGATGAAGGTTCGGCCCTGGGAATAATTATGCCATTTCTTCACAGCTAACACAACTGCAAGTAATTCTTTTTCAAAGGTGGAAAAGGAGAGTTGTTTTTGTTCAAGAGCTCGGTTGTAGTAATCCAGGGGCCGACCACCTTGAGTCAGTACTGCTCCAACTCCTCTGTCACTAGCATACGTATCTAGTACAAACGGGTGGTGAAAGTCTGGCAAGGCAAGAATTCGGGTAGCACACATCAAATCCTTTAGTTTCTACTAGTCATTTTCATCTTCCTCACTCCATGTGAACGAGTCTTTTTTGAGTAATTGAGTGAGTGGTCTGCTCGTGGTGCCATAATCCTTTATGTACCTGCGGTAATAACTTGTCAATCCAAGAAAACTACGCAGTGATTTAAGATGAATTGGCCTTGGCCAGTTAACCATTGTTGCAATCGTCTCAGGATCCGTTGCCACTCCTTTAGGTGTGATGATATGTCCCAAGTATCTGATTCTGTATCCAACGGAGCATTTGGTGGCCTTAACATACAGATGATGTTGCTGGAGTAGTGCCAGAACTATCTGTAGGTGCTGCAAGTGGTCATCCCAACTTTTGCTAGATGTCATCAAAGAATACTAGAACAAAATGTCTGAGATGAGAAGAGAACACCTAATTCATCAAACTCTGAAAAGTTGCAAGGGCGTTACACAATCCAAATGGCATCAAGAGGAATTCAAACATTCCATGGTGAGTGATAAAGTTGTTCATGGAGATGTCTTTATCCTCCATACGGATTTAGAAATAACCAAATCTAAGGTCTAATTTACTAAAATAAACAACCCCTTGCAATTCATCTAACAAGTCATCAATGATTGGAACTGGAAACTTACTTTTGATAGTAAGGTTGTTTAGGTGCCTGTAATCCATGCACATGTGCCATCCTTCAGTTTTCTTCTTAACCAACAGGACATGGGAGGCAAAGGAACTGTTACTTCTCCTTATCAAGCCAGTAGTGAGCAGTTTATGTATGATCTTCTCGATCTCATTTTCTAGAAATGAGGAGTTTTGTATGGTGCTTGTCTTCTGGATATCGCTCCAGGGAGCAATGTGATGTTGTGTTCCAATCCTCAAAGGGGTGGGAGGGTTGTTGGCTCCTACAAAATGATAGAATATGTAGTCAAAATGAGTGAAGCTGAAGGTAGAAAGATGCAGGGCAATCAGCATTAGGGCCATCGTTGGCCAGGTGAGTGGCTTGATCTTTCAACTGTATGGGTGCCATTCTGAATATCCTTCCCTGAATGCTGGTCTCATCCTCATGTTGTGACAAGGAAAAAGTTTGTCCAACCATAACATTCAATCCACTTTGAAGTAATTCAACCATCTGTTTGGTTGTCAATAACTGAAGTTCAGTGGCCTCTTTGACAGCCTGAACTTGGATCTTTCGGCCTGTTTTACTCAAGGTGATGATATTACTCTCATAATCATATAAAATAGGACCATGAAGCTTTAACCAATCTACCGATAATTTAAGTCATAACTGTGAAGGGGAAAAGTTCTTGAAGAACACAAAAACTCCATACCTTGCACTGTCCAATTAAAAATAGGGCACTTAACCTTGCTGACCTGTCTAGCACCATCTGTCACTTCCACCTGCATTGGTGGTGCGTACTCACTAAACTTCTCATTTAAGAAGTAATGCGAACTGCCACCATCAAAGATTATGTGGATCGGTTCACCTTTATAGTATCCCTTGACACGGTGAGTGTTAAGGTTGGAATGTCCATCAATGGCATGAATGAACGATGTAGCTTCATGTTGTACTCCCAATTCATCCACAATGTCCTTTGCATCCAACGGTGGAGTCGTATGTTGTGAGCCTTGATTAGTGAGGGCGTTAGTAGACATAGTATACACCTTTGTAGTGAACTAATGGCTAGGAGTATATGGGAAAACACATTTAAAACAGAGTATCTTTTCTATTCTTTCCCTCATTTCCTCATCTATGATGAACTTCCTGCGGGAAGGAGGATTTGGAGGAACGAGATCCGTCACTCTGGTGGCTAGGTGCGATTGGTACTTGTGTGGAACGATTAAAGACTGAGTTGTGAGGGGAACTTTTAGTGAGTTGCTCCAGTAAGGCATTCACAACCAGCTCATGTTCCTTGGCGATAGATATAGCATCCAAGAGTGTCCTTGGGTGTTGAGCTTGAATTGCAATCTTCAAAGACGGCTTTAAACATTCGATGAACTTCTCTTGGTAAAACATCTCATCAAATTTTGGTTAGTGGATCGAGGTAACCTTAGCATCAAATTGCTCTGAAACATCTTGCAAGGACTCAGCATCCTTCTACTTTAAGCACATGAAATTTTCTAGTAAGCTTCCATGATTTTCAACATCGAATCGAATCAAGATAGCCGCAATGAATGCCTCCCAATTGGTTGGTTTTGCATAGCAAAGGCTCTGAAACCAGGTATGTGCAGTACCCTCCAAATGAACTTAAGCAAAATCAATTCGCTCATCGTAGGATATGCCATTGAAGATGAAAAAATAGGAGTTGTTGTGCTCGAGCCAAGATCGGGGGTTGGTGCCATTGAATCTAGGGAAATCCACGTAAGGTACCTTGGTTCCGCGGCCTTGATCACAATTTAATCTATCAAATTATGGACTTGAATTCAGCTCTTGATGACTGTGAGGATAAGTGCCGTCGTAAAGTGGTTTGAGGCTCGAGGAGCTAGAGGCCATCACGAAGACTCCATCAAGCATGGATTTTGGCGGAATAGGAATCTGGCCTACCTCATTTCGGATGCCTAACTGCTGTAGGATTTCTTGCTAGAAGGTCCACACCTTCTCCTGTAATTCATCAATTTTGTGCTAGGTTTTGGTGTCTCGTACAGACAATTGCGATTGCATTGTCTCAACAATTTTCTTCATTAAAGCTAGAGGAATGTCACAGGTTTGGTAGTGGGTTGGAGTATCAGATGGAGAGAGTGGTTCAGACCTTTTTTTCCGGCCAAGACATCGAGTAGGGAACTTTCTCAGGTGGTTACCTTGTGTTGGTAGCGAAAGAAGAAACTTTTTTGGGAATGGAAGGGTTGGTGTGGGGGTGTAAGTTTCTCATGGTTAGGACGTTTGGATCGTACGACACTTATACCAATTGTAACAAGTCAGTGATGATGTATTGGCTTATTACCAGAATTGAAGGGAATTGCATAGTATTGAGGAAGAAGAAGATAAAATAGGTGAATTTTGAGGGAGAAAGATTCAGATATAACATTCAACATGCCATTACTTCTGCTAATACAATGCTTAAATACTAATTATTCTACCCAACTAATTTGCCCACTTATCCACTACGACTAACCAATTACGACACTAACTGAAAAAACAAAACTAAATAAAGACGTGTCCCATGATTTCTTAAGTTGTTGTGCGACTTCTTCAATGCCACTTCATCCTTTTGTCTCCTCCCCATTGGTTGATGTGGTCACTAACGTGGATGCATCTTCCTCTTCTCTCGGAGACTTCTTCTCCCTTTACTTCCCCACTCTCCTTCTTTTATGGTAGCTCTTTTGCTGTGTAGAGAACTAGTTGAGTTTCCTAATGAGGGGGTAGGAAGAGGGACAGTTGTTACATTGATTGTCGTCCACCTTTGCCATTGAGCCAATGTGCATGGGAACGGTTCGAATTCGGAAAGACTACTTCATTAGGGACGTGAGAATTGACTTTGATTTTGGTACATTTTTGTTCTTACTTGTGGATGCAAACATCATAAATTGCAAGTCTTTGGGTTCTTCCATGGTGGCCGGTCTCTGAGTTCCCTATGATGGGACGGAGGAAGTTAGCGAGTGCTCAAGAACGGAAGCATAGCAAAGGCGAGATATCCCCAACGTAGAAATATACGTACATAATATATATTAGGATGTCATTGTTGTAAATAAGTAATAACAACAAGGGTAATGGTCAAATAAGATGGCAGGATTATTTGGGCCATTTTTATTCAAGACACGTTTGTCTGGATTGAGAATAGGGGTAATTAAGTTATGGTACTGGATCCTACCGGGTCATAGAATTCCTGAAAGTAAAAATACATGTGTAACAAACAACATGTGTGTGTATAACATCAGTATTCATCCAGTTATCAATTGATTATCTTTCTATCAAATTGACCCTAAGAATATTGATTAGCACTTTCAGCTTCAACATGTTTTCCGATCTCATTAGTAAACTTACACGTGCACCCTTGGAAGAAGTTGATCATAAGTTCATCCCACGTGCACCCTAGTGGGGGTCTGGGCCTTCCCCACTAGAAGCCTAAGTCCTCTCTCCAAATTTTTTTGTTTGCCCCTCCTCCCCCTCTAAATAAATAAATAAAATGGGGCTAGATTTGCCCTTGGTTCATCCCATAAAATCTTCAGTTTTCCATAATATATCGCAACAATAACTCTAGCTTTCTTGCACTTGATGATCTTAGGTTTTAGGTCATGAAGCCAAGTTCCGTCTCCAACGAGAAACACTACTTGATGTCCTACCATAGATCCTTCACGTTCTCATGATAAGTAATCAAGGAGTGCAATTTTAGCTCGGTCAAATTCATAATCGCAGACACAATCTGTGATTGCATTGTCCATCAATCATCTTCTAAAGCTTCATCAATTGGTTGTTGAATCTTTTCTTGCCTTCACAAAAACCTACTTTTGGTGTGAACAAAGTAAAAATTTGCATAGCACGGGACCATTTATTATAGTTCGATTCCTGTTGTACCATTTGATTACAAGGATAAGGCCGCGTACATATTCTAGGAGCCCAAACTATGTGATTGAATAAATCCTCTATCTGTTGCGGGTCAAGGGCTCCTCCCCCCTCCCCTTCTTCAAACTCTAATTCGTATTTTTCATAGAATTTTGCGGCCTCTTTGTATAATTACTAGGGTAAGGCCGCATACATCTGACCCCCCAGACCCCAACTTAGTTGGGAATATACAGGGTACGTTGTTGTTGTTGTCCTGTTGTACCATTTGGTTAATAATATTCCTTGAAATCTGACGCAATTTTAGCTTGAAAGGGGTTGTTTGAAGAAGTATTAGAACCACTAACTGATAAAATTCTCTAGTACTTTCGATCTTTATCATTAACTCCAACAATCTTAGGACATTTCAAAATCTTCATGACGGCAACTCAGCAGTGCAAGTACCACATGTTAGAATAGTTACCTTGACTAAAGGAGTTAATTGGGTTACCTGTAAAAGTTAATGATCAAATATTGATCATTACCTTAATTATCAGATTATCTTCACTAAATCAGTTAATTATCATATAAATAATGTATCTTTGTAAGAACAAATTAACAAGCAATAAACACAAGAGTTGTTTGTTCGAGAAATCCAACTCTAATATGGTGTCAAAGCTTGTTTGATCCATAAAACCAAATAGGAAAACTCATCATCTACCGGGGAATAGGGGAACCCAGTGACAGTGTCATCTCGGTGGCACCAGAATCGACTCCTCAATCAACTCCATCTGGTGGAGAAAACAAACAGTAGCCATGACCGTGAAGCTTAAAAATCACAATTTTTCCTTGTGGTCCAGATTAACAAGAATGACGATTGGGGGAAGAGGTTACCTCCAACATATTACTGGCGAACCTCCAGCCACAAAATCCATCAACCCTAACTTCCACAATTGGGAACAAGTGGATCTCAACGTCTGTTCCTGGATACTTCAGGCTATTGCAAATGACATGGTACACAACTTCGTTAAGTACCCAACAACAAGAGAACTTTGGGAAGTACACAATCACTTTCAGCAGCCGAAATAACTCCCTGCAAATCTAAGATTTGACGATATGAGAAAACCATCAAACTCAAGGAACATGGACGCTAAAGGTCGTATATCTCTCTCTATAGAGGATCTGGCGAGAAATAGACAGGTGGCAGCCAAATCCTATGACAACAATGACGGACATAGCGACATACAACCGACTCCAATAGGAGACCAGATTGTTTCGATTGCTTGCCGCAGTTAATGAGGAATGACTCAGTTAAACGAGATATACTCAAGGAACAACCACTTCCCTCAATTGTGATCGCTTATGTTGTATTCCACTAGGAGGCATCTCGCCTGGATATCCTAAATTTGGCAAAACAAATTTGCAGCAAACCATCACAGGGGAGCGACAGTGTGTTCGAGGCAAAATCTTGGTTAGATCTATCCCCCAAAGGAGCAAAATCGTTACCCCAAGGCAGAGATATGACAAATTGAAGCTCTGGTGTGCCGATTGCCAAAAAAAGGGTTAGCCGACTGAAGGGTGTTTCAAATGTATAGGATGCCCATATTTGTAACCCAACGCGAAAAGGAGGGGGATGAAGGGTAGCGCCATCGTAATTGGTAACACAGAGGCTATAACTCACGGTGGCGGCGACCGATAGAATCTTGTACTAGGTTGCGGGGTAGTCGCGACCATTAGATGAGACAAAGGAGACAGATCGGCCGAGGAGGGAGATTCTAGAAAATACACCCTCAAAACTTCAAAGAAATTCGAGAAAACTCCCAGAAAAATCCAGAATCACCAATACACCCCTTGAATGCAAAATAAATCCCAAAACCCCCTGAAAATCCCAAAAAGCCACCCCTAACCCCAAATATTTCCGATCCAAAATTCTTTGGGCCATGGTTCTTTGATCTAGATTCCTCTCTTGATTAGTCAAGTGATATGATCGTTTACTCTGTATGGTCCAGACAACACGAAAAAAGTAATTGTTGGATTTTTTTTCATTGTGGAGCAATAGATACAATGACAAACAAACGCTCATACTTGATCACCTCATCGCCTCCCACATAATCATGTGTTCAGACAGCTAATGAGGGCGAGTCACCTGTACAGGGGGGCTGACACCCTTCAAATATCACCCACTTTGAAGCTATCCAATTGTCTCTATGCCCTATCACTATCATGCAAATTACTCCCGATTAGCCATTTCTCTAAAGAGTTAAACAGTATGGTACTTATGTATTTTACCTTTTGTTTACTGTAGGATATCCAGACGAGGGAGATTATTGGGTGTGACACTGAGCGTAGAGGTCTGTACTATGTTGATGAGATGGATCAACATAGAACAATGATGCTAGCTCATGGGATGGGTGATAGGCGAGCATGGATATGGCATCAACGTATGGGACATCCATCACCAGTGTATCTCGAACTCTTGTTTCGCAATTTTTTTAAGCGACGAGAAAACTTCACTTGTGAAACCTGTCTCTTAGCAAAAAACCACGGACAAAATTTTTCCTTGAATAATACTAGAGCATCTACAATTTTCTCTAATTCATTCTGATGTGTGGGGCCCAACCCCAAATTCAGGTATTGGTGGTTTTAAGTATTTTCATTTATTCACTGATGATTGCACTCGTATGACCTGTGTATACTTTTTAAAACATAAGTCTGAGATTTTTCACAAATTTGTTGAGTTTTATACCCTGATAGATACCCAGTTCCAACGCAAAATTCTTTCAGGAAAAATGCCTACTCCACCAAACGACCTGTTCCCATACCCCACAACAAAATGGTGTAGTCGAATGGAAAAATCATATTCTACTCGAAATCATACGAGCAATGATGTGTGAATCTCGGGTACCCTTATCATTCTGGCGTGAGGCTGTCGCCATTGCGGCATATCTCATAAAACGTCTACCCACAAAAATCTTGAATCTCAAAACACCCTTACAAGAACTATCCACTCACACCCAAATTCCATTAGTCTTAGTCCCACCACCCATAATACTTGGCAGTTCAGTGTTAGTACATATCCCAAGGGTAGACCGAACAAAATTAGAAGCCTATGTCGTTAACTGTGTCTTTATCAGATATGGGATTGAAAAGAAAGGGTATTGATGCTTTGATCCTATTGCTAGCCATATGTACACCATTATGAACTGTGGCTTCCTCGAAACTAAGTACTTTTATATTACCCAATCCAGTAGCAGGGGGAGAATATGGCGGACCCCCTGAATCAATTACTCAGTTCGGTCATTTCTCAAGGAACCAATGAGCCTGTCTATGGAAACATAGAACAACTTTCAGTTGCTCAACACATGCCACTACTTTCCTCGGCTGGAGATCTTGAGGTAAGTACCCCTGACCCGGAGCCCATTATTGGCTATATTTCAGCTATTATAGTTGACTCTGAACTTGTAAGTACAACTTTGAAAATAGGGACGAGTGAGGTGCAATACCGATATGTTTTGGCTCACAAAAGCAGTCGTGGAGTACCACCAAAAAGATATAAACCCGAGTACAAGCCACGGACTTCTCGGTATACAGTAATAAATATAACCCATGCTTCTTTGGCCACCCTATATATCGAAATGATTCCAAGAAGTACAGGAGGCCCAAAAGAGACAAAATTGGCGTAAGGCTATGGATGATGAAATGAGTGCTCTAGCAAAGAATGACACATGGAATAGGTGTGATTTGCTAGCAGGGAAAAGAGTTGTTGGGTGCCAGTGAGTGTTCACGGTGAAACATAAAGCATATGGTATAATCGAAAGATATAAAGTTCGACTAGTGGTAAAAGGGTATACACAAACATATGGATTTGTCTATTCAGAGACTTTTTCTCCAATAGCCAAACTCAACCCTATCTGAATATTATTCTCTATTGTTGCCAATCTTGATTGACCACGCATTTTTTACATCAAACAAATGAGGTTTGCAGGTTGAAAAAAGCTCTATATGGACTAAAAAAATCAACAAAAACATGGTTGGCAGGTTCACTGTGGCCATGAAGAAGTATGGATATAAGCAAAGTAACTCCGATCACACCTTATTTCTCAATAAAAAGGGGTTCATAACATGCCTTATCATCTATGTTGACGATATGATCATTACCAGAAGTGATATGACAAATTGCTAAACTCCAAAAAAATCTGTTTGAAGAATTTGAGATGAAAGATTTGTGAGAACTAGATTATTTTTTGGGAATTGAAGTTTAAAGATCGGATAAGGGAATCTTTATTTCACAAAGAAAATATGTGTTGGACCTTCTAGCATAAATAGGAATGATTTATGCAAAACCAACTGAGACCCCAACAATTGTGAACCAGAAACTACAAATTTTCAAGGGGGCACAACTAGCAGATCAAACCCGTTACCAATACTTGGTTGGAAAACTTATCTACTTGGCACATACTCGACTAGATATAACATTGTGGGAGTAGTCAACCAATTCATACATACACCTCAGGTGGAACATATGGAAGCAACCTTGAGGATAGTGCGATATCTAAAGGGGGCACTAGAGGAATAAAATTAAAAAAAAAAGTTTCATTTTGAAGTCCAGCAATATACTGATGCAGACTGGGCAAGAAACCCAGTTGACCAAAGATCTACTGTCGGGTACTTCACTACAATTAGTGGAAATCTCGTACCTGAAAAAACAAGAAACAGAAAGTTGTGGCACTCTCAAGTGTTGAGGCCGAGTTTCGAGGCATAGCTCGAGGATTAACTGAGATCCTACGGCTAAGAAAATGACTTGCATAAATTAGATACCATGTTCTAACCGCATGCCCGCTGAAGTGTGATAATAAAGCTGCGATTAGTAATTCTGAGAACCCTGTACAACATGATGGTACCAAGCATGCTGAAGTGGACTGACACTTCAGCAAGGAAAAACTTCAAGGAGGGCTTGTGAGCCTTTCATTTGTCAGGTCTAAGGACCAATTGGCTGATATACTTACAAAGACGATCTCTAGTCGAGCATCTAACAAAGTACTGGGCAAGTTGATAATCGAAGAACCCCCGATTCAAATTGAGGGAGAGTGTTAGAATAGTCACTGTAATTTGGGAAGTTAATTGGGTTACCTGTAAAAGGTAAGGATCAAAGATTGATCCTTACCTTAATTACTTGATTATCCTTTTCTAAATCACTTAATTAGATTCCTATAAATTATGTATCTTTGTAAGAACAAATTAACAAACAATGAATACAAGAGTTATTTGTTCCAAAAATCCAACTCAAATACTACAACACTGATGGTGGCCGTACAGAAAATTAGATCATGAATGCTACGGATTTTCATAGGGTAATTACTAGTTGTATAAATTCTAAAAAGGAAAATAGGAGAAACTTTGTTATATATTCTTGTTACAACCACGATACATATATATAGAGGGCATTGTAGGTGGCCGTTGCGTTGTAGGTGGACGAATACAACACAACCTTCACCTAACATCCAAACTCACCTACCAACCTACCGGTACCAACACTCCCCCTCAAGATCGGCAAAAGATATCAACTAAGCCCATCTTGTAATAAAGTCTCTCAAGATCTAGCGGACTAAGACCTTTAGTCAACACATCAACAACTTGTTCTTTGGTGACTATGTGATTCAGTTTCAACAACCTGCTATTTAATTTTTCTTCGATGAAGAACCTATCAATTTCCACATTCTTGGTTCTATCATGTTGTACTGGGTTGTTGGCAATGTTGATAGTTTCTTTGCTGTCACACTACAACTTTAATTTCGGATCTGTATCCATTTTGAGTTCTACAAGTATTGATCTCAACCAAATCATCTCAGCAACACTCAAGGCCATTGCTCTGTATTCTGCCTCATCTATAGAACGAGCTACTACTGTCTGTTTCTTACTCTGCCAAGAGACTAGATGGCCTCATACAAACATGCAATAACCGGACGTGGACTTTCTATCTTCAACACAGCTAGCCCAGTCTGAGTCGCAGTATCCGTCGATATTAATATGTACATTCTTTATGAAGATCAACCCTTTTCCCGGTGCACTCTTCAAGTATCTCAATATCTGGTGCACTGAATCCAGGTGACCCTTTCTAGGGTCATGCTTATACCTACTAACCATACTCACAGCAAATGATATATCTGGTCGAGTATGATTCAGGTATATAAGTCGAGCTACGAACCTTTGATACTGCTTCCTATCAACTGGCTCGCCTACTTCTGCACTTATTTTAAGCCTTTGGTCAATCCGCATTTTTGCGGGCTTGCAACCCAACATACCTGTCTCATGGAGCAAATCTAAAATATACTTTTACTGGGATAGAACAATTCCCTTGGGCCCACGAGCTAACTCAATCCCAAGAAAATACTTCAACTAGCCCAAATCCTTTACCTCAAACTCCTTGCCTAGTCTCAACTTTAGTCTTGCAATCTCGCTCTCATCATCACCAGTAATGATCATGTCATCCACATATACTGCTAGCAGCGTGGTATGACTCCCATCATGCCTGAAGAATGAAGTATGGTCGGCATTGTTTTGCAGATAACACATCCCAATCATGGCCTTCCTGAACCTATCAAACCAGGCTCGAGGAGATTGTTTCAAATCATACAATGATTTTTCAACTTTGCAAACCTGACCCTCGGGCTGACTGGTGCCAAATCCTGGAGGAATCTCCATGTACACCTCTTCTTCCAGATCACCATGAAGAAATGCATTCTTCACATCTAGCTGATGCAAGTTTCACCCTTTATTCACTGCTATAGAGACCAGAGTTCTGATTGTGCTCATTTTTGTCATGGGTGCAAACGTCTCATCGTAATCAATCCCATACACCTGATTGTATCCTTTTGCTACCACTTGTGCCTTATATCGTTCTACTCTGCTCTTAGGGTTTTGCTTCACGGTAAACACCCACTTACGTCCAACAACCTTCTTAGCAGGCGACAGTATCACAAGACGCCCTGTTTTATTCTTTGTAAGGGCCTCAAACTCCTCTATCATTGTCGTTTTCCATCTCTAATCTGTTTTATTCAACAACCAACACTTAGGAATAGAGAATATCCAAAGATGCAATGAATGCTCCATGTTCAGGAGTATATGGGAGTAAGAAATGGAGTTAGCAATATCATGTGGATGAGAAATATCAGGGGGAAAATCATATCTGTTTGGTGAAATTCCTACATTGCTGCGAGTGATCTGCCTAACAGTAATATTAGGGACAAAAATATCAGTAATATGAGTAGGCATATCAATGGGAGGAATAGTATCACTTGAAGAAAAATATGAAGGTTCCCCCAGAGTAGGAGTAAATAATGACCTTGGACATGGAATTGGTGCAGGTGACTCTAGAACCTCTCTAGTCTCCTCTCTCCTCTGCTATTGAGTATGATAATAGTGTCTCGTATATAACAACGACGGCTCTCCCTGACCCGAAAGCTCTTTCTCTATGGCAACCGACTCACTTGTCGAAAAAGGATCGAAAATGTCTCCTACCTGTACTATCACATGTCCCCCTATCAGTACTGCTCTTATCTTTGCTATCATGGCTATTCTCCCTCCTCGTTGTACACTATCAATCGAGACTTTAAGAGGTGAGTAGGACCCTGTTGGAAGTACAAATCATGCTCCCGAAATGTAAAATTTATGCTCACAAACAATCTTCATTCAATTGGGCTCCAACACATAACCCTTTGGATCGCAGAGTATCCTACGAATATACTCTTGATAGCCCTCAGATCCAACTTTCCAACCCCTGGTATATTATTCTGTACAGAATATACACAACCAAAGGTTTTCAACTAAATAGTGTCCTCTTTTGTACCATTCCAAATCTGAAATGGAGACGTACAATCTAACACTCGAGATGGTATCCGATTAATTAGGAATGTGACTTTAAGAACTGTTTGTTTCCACAAATATTTTGCAACATTCATGGTGAACATCATACTTCTGGTTACCTAAAAAAGATGATGATTTTTCTCTCAGCTACCCCGTTTTGCTCTGGTGTGTATGGGCTGGTAGTTTGATGTTTAATATCTTGTGATGACAAATATTCTGTGAATACCCCGTTGGTGTATTTCGTCTCATTATCAGATCCCAACCACTTCACTACTGCACTATAATGCGCCTGTACTCTTTTGTGAAAATTCTTAAAACTGACAAATACATCACTCATATTTTTCAAGTATAACCAAATGACATGGGAGCAACAATAAATGAAAGACACAAAATAGCGAATCCATTGAATGTTATTGTGGGAAAGGGCCCCCATACATCCAAATGTATCAAATCAAAAATACGCAAACTCCTACTACCATAGCTAACACAAGAAATTCTGGTATGCTTGCCCAACTCACAAGCATCACAAAAAGCGGGAATAAAGTTGACTCAAAGTCTAGAAGGAGGAACGACCTAATCGCCTATGGTGAAGCATCAAATACTCCACAGCATTGTCTCCTCCAGGTCTCTCCATGATGATGAAAGGGCTGAGTCTAATCCTTTCTAATCCATGTACCACAAGCCACTATGCCACGTCCTAGTCCCAAGTATCCTGTCTGTCCTCTTCTACCAAAAGATCATCTAAGGAATATCAAACAATATAGTACAATTCAATTAATTAATAATAGCATTTATGGAGAGGAGATTAACGAGAAATGAAGGAGCATGCAAAACTTTGGACAAAGTCAATGTATTGGTACAATGCACTGTACCCTTACCCA
>JAOWBN010183159.1:0-16714 GCA_028565015.1 Pinguicula moranensis
TATTGGTTTCCACAGTATCATGGAGGAACCAACTTTGGTAGGACTGCTGGTGGTCCTTTCATTGCAACTAGTTATGACTATGATGCACCAATGGACGAGTATGGTAAGAAGAGAGAATTATCCATCCAAGGACCATGACTGTGAATACTGGTATTGTTCATTCCAAAAAAATGGCTTCTCTTTTCATGTAGGACTATTGAGACAGCCTAAATGGGGTCATCTGAAAGATCTTCACAGAGCAATAAAGCTTTGTGAGCCTGCTCTCATTGCTGGAGATCCCACTATCCTATCTCTGGGACACAATCAGGAGGTTCATGATCCATTTTCGACTTCATTTCAGTGATACATGAAAATCTAGTCTCACTTTTTGCTGTCTTGCCAACCAGGCTCCTGTCTTCAAGTCAGGATCTGGAGCTTGTGCTGCTTTTCTTGCAAACTACGACCAGCAGTATGTTGTGATGGTCTCTTATGCAAATATGCATTATGTGTAAGTTGTTCCATATGTATTTTCTTTTTAGGTGGCAGGATTTTGATGGGTTGTGGATCTTTATTTTTCTTTGCTTTCAGTTCTTCTTTCTCAAAGATGGACAACACCTTCATAAACTTGTCAGTGCCAACAGACCCGAACTGCAGAAGAAGTGGGTAGCCTTAGTTGGATCAGATTGCGCATCTCAGATCTAGTTGTAACTGTATAATATGCAACTCTAGTGGATTTCTGATGTTCATTTTCAATTCAGATCTGTTAGTGTTAACATGGTCAAAGAAAGTTAGTGTTCATTTTCAATTCTGATGTTCATTTTCAATTCAGATCTGTAAAATTCAGATATGTTAGTGTTAACATGGCCATACACAATAACATTTTCTGCATCTTATTGAAGAATCCGATGAGTCACTTCTCTTTTGCCTGCAAAATACTAGATCAGCATGTGGAAACTAAAAACCTCTGAGGCCAATTTCTGTCCATGTACAAAAAAGTACTTGCATAAGCGAATACACGGCCAAATATCACCAATGATTTGATATTTAAGAAGCTATTGTAAATAAGGGAAGAAAACACCACTTGGTAACAGTAAGTATTATGACATAGTACATACAGCCAGTGTCCCAAACACGACTTACTACATATCCATACATATAACCAAAAAAGGAAAACATCACTGGCACCCATTGTAGCAGTGAGAGCACGCTCAAAGATATTCCTTGCCTTGGAGATGCCAGTAACAGTACATCCACGGACAGCCGGATCCTATTCTTTGATGAAAGTTAAATAACTGCACCACAAGGGAACAGACTGCGCAAAGAAAAATCAGCACAAATTTCACTACACAATAATCTATTTGAAATCATCTGGAACAACCACAAATCAGCAAAGAAATCTATTCAAGTAATTGCAAAATCAATAAAGAAGCCATTACATACATGAGTAGACATAGTATCAAACAACCACAAATCAGCAAAATCAATAAAACGATTGAAGAATCAGGACAAATACACGGACACACAAGAGAAATTATGTTGAATTAACCGCAATCCGAGATCTTAAGAGCATATGTTGTGAACAATCGCAGATGTTAAAATCCATGATTTGTGTCCTCTACAGTGAAAAATCTCAATGGAATTCCAGGAAGGTGACACAATCTGATAGTACTTCTTGTTCATCTAAATGAATCCAGGAAGGTGAAAAATCTCAATGGAACAAGAGAAATCATCTAAATTCGCATAGAAGAAGAATCAAACAACAGCAACGAAACAGCTAAAATCCCAATTAAAGGACACAAAGGAATATGTTTCGTGTAAAAATCAAGGTACCTCAATTGAACTATTTTTGATTTCACTGTCTCGATTGTGCGTATGACAAATCAAGGTTCCTCAATTTGTGGGTCTTCGAATCCGGTTAACTGGAGGCGAATCATGGCAGGGAAGTGCGTGAAGGGTTGTGCTCCTATTCTGCAAATTTCGAAAAATTGAATCTTCAAGTCGCGAAGCTAGGTTGGCAAGGAGGCGAACGAACTGTCCTCGACGGTTTCTTCAAGAACTTGAATCTTCGTGGAAATACAGCGGATTTTGTCTGTGTAGGGTTCGCTCGGAGACGAGAGAAGAGTCGTTCGTTCGGCCTGCGTTCGTCTGGGAGAAGAGAGAGCTGTTGTTGGACGGATTTGTTGCTCGAATTTGCTCGATTTCCGCTGTCAATCGAAGAGTGGGAGCCGCAGGTTTTGAATTGTTCGTCTGGGAGAAGCTGCTGGGATTCAGATGCGGAATGGGCAAATTTCCGCTCGAATGGTCATAGTGAAGAAGCTGTTTGTCAAGACAGTCTAATTTTTTCATCCTGGCCGTTGAAATCAACGGCCAGGATGAGATGTAATAGAGTGCGTAATTTGGGGTGTAATTTGAGCGGCTCCCTATATATATATATGCGCTAAAAGCTTTCGACACCAATACCATAAAAAACTATTTACCGAACTTCAAAATTCCAATAGAATGAATCACATATAAATAAATGCGATGATATCAGATATACTCCAACTAAAACATCTTAAGAATTCTACTAGAACTCTTACATTTCTTCTTTTAAAAGAAAATTACGTTTTCATTAAAAGAATAATGCACACAATATGCGTCTGTACAAAAGACCCATTTTCCCTTGCATCATAGTTCTATCATTGGTCATAGACACAGGCATCTAAGGAAATCGGCTAATTATACATCGTGTTCATCGCATTCTTTCCTATCACCAAATAAAAAATGTTGATCAGGATTCTTGCAAGAATATCATTCGTTGTCCTTGTTGTGCCATTGAAGATAAAGAGATTTGTTGATAACCAGATTTCCCAGATGGCAACAATCCACATGACCACACTGCCTTTCTGATTATGCGTTCTCGCCTGTTCTTCATCCAACCAAGATGTGCTTGAAGATAGTCTATTGTAATACGAGGATTCAGAGAGCATATTCCAAACTATGCATATTCAAACTCTTACTAACTGAAAGAGATGAAGCAAGGATAAACTACTGTATATATATATATATATATATGTAAATAGAAATTGATAAAAATATATTGTATTGATATTGTGTGAGTACAATAATTTATAGAGACTAATATAAGGGTAAAACTGAAAATAACTAAAATAATTAGAATAATTTAGAACATGGGCTTAGGCCCATATTCTAACACTCCCCATAAGTTGGGGCCAAGATATCAACGAGTCCAAGTTTGAGAATGGACAATTGCAAGAGCTCTGGGCCAATACAGTTTGATCTGGTGAGTTGACAAACTTTGGGAAGATAACTCTTGACTAGACTTTCTCATGAATAAAAAGAATATCAACC
This sequence comes from Pinguicula moranensis, assembly GCA_028565015.1. Taxonomy (NCBI): domain Eukaryota; kingdom Viridiplantae; phylum Streptophyta; class Magnoliopsida; order Lamiales; family Lentibulariaceae; genus Pinguicula; species Pinguicula moranensis. Next base: position 3,331 of record JAOWBN010183159.1, read on the forward strand.
TCAGTGTGCTTTATTCTTTCATGAATCACAGAGTCGTAGGACAACATAATATTAAACTTATTATCACAGAATAAGGTGGAAGAGTTAGTGACTAGGAAATCAAACTCTTGAAGAAGAGAACAAATACACAATATTTCACACGTTCTTGTGACATAGCTCGGTACTCAGCTTCAACGGATGACCGGGAGACAACCACTCGTTTCTTATTTTTCCATGAGATAAAGTTACTCCCGCAAAAGGTGCACAACCTTGAAATAGAATGACGGTCACTTTTCGATCTAACATAATCAACATCTGTACAGCTAGACAGTCTATACTGAGCTCCTGATCCAAAGGAGAGGTTGAGACTAGGGTAGGTTTTCATATACCTGAGAATATGATAGACTGCATCCAAATGTATTTTCCCAAGTAAGTGCATAAATTGATTAACAACACTAACTACAAAAGTGATATCTGGTCTTGTATTTGTCAGATAGATAAGACGACCCATAAGTCGTTGATACACAGACAAATCTAGTAATAATTCTCTCATATCTGCAGATAACTTCTGATTTAGATCCATAGGAGAGGAGAGGAGGCAGGAGTACACCATTCCAGTGTCCTGAAGAAGGTCGAACGTGTATTTTCACTAAGACAAGGAAATACCTTGGCGACACCTAGCCATCTTAATGCCAAAAAAGTATTTAAGGGAGCCCAAATCCTTAACATCAAAAGTCATTCCAAGATGGCTCTTTACTTGACCAATACCCTTTGGATCATTTTCAGTAATAATAATATCATCCATATAAACTGAGATGATAATACACTGACCTCGAGAATTACGGCAAGTAAACCAGGTGTGATCAGAATGACATCTAGTGAAGCCCAAAGTGAGTAGCACATCACTAAATTGACCAAATCATGCATGAGGAGATAGCTTCAGCCAATAGGTAGAATTCCAAAAAGGGTATACTTTCCCTGAACACTCCATCTTAGCCCCAAAACCAGGGGGTGGATCCGTGTAGATAGTCTCAGATAAGTCCACATTCATAAATGCATTCTTGACATCAAGTTAATACAAGAGCCATGAATAAGAAGCATCAAACAAGACAATAAGTTTGACAATAGTGAGTTTAGCCATAGGCGCAACAGTTGCCCCAAAATCCTTACTGGGAAGCTGAGTGAATCCTTTAGTCACAAGTCGGGATTTATACCTGTCAAAGGACCATTTTCCAGATACTTCACATTGAACACCCATTTGCAGCTAATAGTGTCTCCATGGGGAAGGGCAACAAGTTCCCACGTCAGATTGCGCTGAAGAGCATCTGCTTATACTTTCATGGAGCCACCCATTGAGGATGCTGGAGTGCTTCATGGGTGGATCAGGGGATAGAGAATGAGTCAACTGCACTTGTAAAAGAATTATGGAATTTGAACAGACAATGGTAAGATATATACTTAGAAACAGTGCGGTCAATGTAGTATGTAAAAGTCAAGAATTAGGAGGATGTCAATCAATGGTAGGATATCTATGAAAAACAATATAAGTACATATGGGAGGTGATAAAGTGCTGAAAATCTGATGAAGACTCTGGTGAGGGTTCAATGGAGCGTGGTCAGCGAACATATGTCTGAAGAGGACCCGAATTCAAGGGAACTGGATCTGGAGGAGGACTTGGATCTGGAGGAACAAGGATGATCTAGGACAGGTAAAGAGACATGTATCGAGATAGGGAAAGGATGAATGGGAATGTCTTCCACAGCAGGATGAACAAGGATCTCAAGAGAGGGAGCACCTATAGCTTTTTGACATTGAGTAATACCTTGGAAATACACACAACCTTATCATCAAACTTTGTATAGGACAGGCAACTCTACCCACTCCTTTCTTCTTTCCGATCTCGTGTATATTATCGACTACCATTGAGCCTAAGTCTATCGCTCTCACTCGGCTTCCCTTGAGCCTAAGTCTCTCTCTCACTATCTGACTCCTCATCAGTCAACACCTCCAAAACTGGCCACACAGTGTACTCAATAGCGGACAATGACAAGAAATGTCCCCAAATCTCACTATTCGTGGCTCACCAACTTCATCCTACTCTCTCCCTCTCGCCGTATACCTCCAGTATCTGACTATTCTTTAAAGAATGAGGATACACCATGGGAGAAGCACGATTCATGCTCTTGAAATGTGACATCCATACCCACAACCAGACTCCTCTCCGTTGGGCTCCAACAAACATATTCCTTCTGAATAGTAGAGTATTCCACAAAGACACTTGATCACCCTTGTATCCAATTTTCCTACACCCGGTTTGTTGTCCTGTACAAAGCACAGCGAAAGTTCCTCAAAAGAAGAATATCTCCCTTTATACCTTTCAATACCTGAAATGTAGATCTCCAATCTAAGACTCATAAGGGCATCCTATTAATAAAAAAAGGTGGACGTATGGACAACTTGTCCTCATCTTTGGGATATTCATCGAAATCATCATGCTCTGGGTGACCTCAAGAAGATGACAATTCATTTTTTCTGCTATCCCATTCTGCTTTGGTGTATTTGAAAAACTAGTTTGGTGTTGAATGCCCTAAAATGGTAGATACTCTGCAAATGTTTAGTTGGTGTACAATATCTCATTATCAGACAGTAAAGCCTTCACCAATACTTCATACTGAGCTTGAACTTAATCTCTAAAGCAGGCTGTTGAAATGTCCCACACCATTTAGGAAACCCAAGGGAGAAGGGTTCAAATGGGGTGACACGACATTAATTGCATGAGGCCTTTTAGGGGTAAAAGCCTAAGAACAAATCCGTGAGGGCTTCGGTCCAAAACGGACAATATCATCCAATATGTTGTTAGTTTTGTCCTAGAACATTGTGCTCTTGTTAGTTTTATGTATATTAAATGATAAAAATCATTTTGTTCCTTGAGTTTTATATATATATATATATATATATATATATAAAATCATTTTGTTCCTTGAGCCCGAGTCGATTAATTTTTTTGAGCCCAATTAAGAAATCAATTATCATTTAATTGATTTTTGGGCCTATAGGAGATTCTCTCTCTTTGTGGTTTGGTTTTACACTTCCGCAATTCTTCTTCACGAGAAGAAAGTTTCAACCGAGAAGAGAAATCGAGTCGCTCAATTTTCGCCATGGTTTTTCTCCAGAAAGCAATGTCTAGCGGCCCTTTGGGTAAAGACCTCCTACTTTGGTGGTTCCGTGAATAACATCACACGGATTCGCTTCGAGATTTCCGATGGGTCTTCACGATTTTGGCCAAATTTGAGGTAAGTCAGCTAAATTCATTCTGGGAACATGAATTACACTATTTTTGGCTTTGATTTCACATGTGGTTTGGATTTGGAAATTTTCGAAAATTTTGAAATCAAACTATTTAATCCAACATATGTGTGGTGTCTAGAAAGTCAACATGGTATCAGAGCCAAGGTTGATCGGTGTGGGCCCCAAAGTGGGGTTGGCTAGGCCTAAAGGTGTAGGCCTAGTTCTCGTCAAGTCGCAATAGGGTGTGCCCAGTTGTACTTGAGGGGGAGTGTTGAAATGTCCCACACCATTTAGGGAACCCAAGGGCGAATGGGTCAAATAGGGTGACACCACATTAATTGGATGAGGCTTTTGGGGGATAAAAGCCCAAGAACAAATCCGTGAGGGCTTCGGCCCAAAGCGAACAATATCATCCAATATGTGAGGTGTCCAGAAAGTCAACACAGACAAGTATATCACTCTTGTTCTTTTAAAGATAAAGTTAGGTAAAACAAGAACAATGATCAATAAAAGATACAAAATATCAAAATCCATTGAATATTGTTGTGGGATAAGGGCCCCATACATCAGAATATACCAAATCAAATACACATGAGCTCCTGGTGTACTTGCCCAATTCACATGCATCACAAAATAGTTTGTGTTTACTAACTTTTTCAAATAAATTGGGATATAGTTGACTCAAAAGGAGAATGAAGGATGACCCAAACGCCAAGGGTGAAATAGCAATAAATTCTCTACACTTTTCATTTTTCCTTCATATCTCTCCACTATGGACAAGAAGGCCGAGTTCATTCCCTTTCGATTCATTTATCATGAGCCACTACGCCATGTCGAAGTCCTTAGAGTCATGCCGATCCTTTTCTCTCATAAGATCACATTTGGAATATCAAACAAACCAGTACAGTTTAGTTGGTGGACAATGACATTTATAGATAAAAGATTGACAGGGAATGAGGGAGCATGCAAAACCTTGGACAAAATCAAAGTGTTGGTATATTGCACTTTACCCTTTCCAACCACGAGTTGATCCATGCCATCAGCTATTTTGACACTCAATGGAACTGCCAGGTGAGTATCGGAGAAGAACTCCCTAGTAGTGTCTGTTACATGTCAAAATGCCCTTTAGTCAATGATGCACTCATATGATCTAATAGTGAGAAAAAGAGGCAAGAGCGAGTAATTCACACGTACCTTGGGCTATGGCTCCAGAGTAAGCAACATTACCCATGAACGAAGATGAGATGGTTGCATCGTCTCCCACTCCTGTTGCCTTCGACTTCCTCTGGAGCACCTCCAATATGCTTGATACTTCTCAGACAGAAAGGTACTTTCCACAAACTCTTCTTCCTCCTCATTCACCATCAGATTGGTTTGATAACCTCATCATCTGCTACCTTTAGCGCCATTTCTTCTTTTTCCACGACCCGTACCCCTACCTCCAAACTATCCTCTTCCACATGAATCTCTCTCCTTGGGTAGCTTGGACAAAACTACATCAAATGTCCTATCTCTTCACAATGAAATCATTAGCGAGTCTCTCCATGTGCATTGTCACACCTGAGCCCACAGTGGCCAATGCTTTGGCGCCTGACACTACACTCGGTTTAGAGTACAACTTCATCTTACTCTTCTCTTGTATTATAGCAACAATGACCTCATCTAGTGATGGTATCCTAGACTGAGATAGAAGGATTGATTTCCTCGAACAAAAAAATGGGTTCAGGCTCCTCAAAAACTTTATAGTCCTCGCCTATTCAAAGATCTTTCGAATCTTGCACTCTGGGTCATTACAACTCGACATGAGCAAGAAGTGATCCATCTCCATACAGATGGCAAACTTTTGGATTGATATATCTCTTTATACCTTTGCATTGATCTCTAGCTCAATATGGAACACTCTCATCGAGTTTCAGTCCCATAGTAGGTTTCGTCCAGATGTCACTCACCGATCAAATACCATCCACTGAAGAGGCAATTGACGGAACCATCGAATTGAGCAACCAGATGAACAACTGAGCATGTGTGTTTTCCAATCATCGGTATGAGCACTTTCACTCCCTTGCTCATCTCCCGTCAGATATTCCACTAGTTTCTTCCCAACTAAAGTAGCCTCAATTCAACGAGACCATCTAAGGTACGTAGTCAATCTATCAAGCTTCGAATCTATAGACGAAAGATGTATCGGGGCAACAACAGAGATAGTGGTCGTATTTGAGGCACTGACTCCCTGTATGATCCCAATTAAGTCTTTCAACAACTTAAGATCGAGCTTTTCTAGAATCTCTAATCTCTAACCCTCCACATTCTCCTCCTCTTTTGCAATATCTCACACAACAACGCCACAATCCAACAATCCAAATCTATAATCAACAGTTCAACACATCAGCACAACAATCTCCCAAACCACCACGCCTAATTGGATTCTCTAATTTTAGGCGAGCATCATCGACATCACTCCAATCCAACATGAATCAACCAACAATAAACACAAATATTTCAATCTATTCCCAAAAACCCGAACACTCATAGCTTTGTGGTAACCGAGAACAAACTAACAAAGCTGGTGACAAAACCACACAAGTCTAACAAACTGGCGGCGGCATGTGGTGATGACTGCAATTGTAAGACTCTTCAGTGTTGGCGTGCAAGCTGTGGCAAGCGCATGGAGCTAAGGGATGTGCCGGCACGCGGTGATGCAACGCGCACAGGGAGGTGCTAACTTGCGCTGTCAAGAGCCGCGAAAGGACACAAATGGCTACATAAGAAATCAATACACAGGTTTAGAAAACAAACTTTGGTTTTTGAAAGCTATTGGAATATGGGCTTAGGCCTATCTTCTAGATTATTATAAGGAGACAACTTATTTATGTACCTATATGGGAATAGACATGTAGAATGATAGAATTATAGAGGTAGTCTAAAATGTAGTTGAAAATTATAAACCATATATACCCCAAGGGGTCTTGTTCCATTATTTTAAACTAAAGCCATTGGAAAGACCAAACCAAATCTTTTTATTTGTCGATAAAAAAATAGTTGTCAAATGGAAAATCCATTCAATAGAAGGATCTTTCTAGGACTCTTTAATTCCAAATACAAAGGTAGTAGATAAGTTTGGAAACCATACTACAAAAATAAAATTACCTTTAGAAGTCCAGATACCCACCATGAATAATTCCCTCTGCAAGAACAGGGTCAGAGGACAACATAATATCAGACTTGTTATCACATAATAAGGTGAAAGGGTTTGTGAATGGGAACCCCATCTCCCATAGAAGGAAACAAAGCTATAATATTTCACACGTCCCTTGTGCCATAACTTGGTACTCAACGTTAGCACTAGACCGAAAGACAACTAATTATTTCTTGCTTTTCCATAAAATGATTTGATTCTTACAAAAGGTATACAAACCTGAAGTAGAGCGACGATCACTTTTCGATCCTACATAACTAGCATCCCTAAAGCAGGATAGTTCGGACTGAGCTCCTAATTCAAAGAAGAGGCTGAGACCAGGACATGTCTTCAGATATTAGAGAATATGATAAACTACATCCAGATGTGTTGTAATTGGTGAGTGCATGAACTACATGAAAACACTAATTACAAAAGTTATATCTAGTTGTGTGTTTGTCAGATAGATAAGACGACCCACAAGTCATTGATATACAGACAGATTTTACAACAACTCTCTCATATCTGCAGACAACTTTTTATTTGGATCCATAGGAGAGAAGGCAGGCCTACACCCAAGCATACTAAAGGAGGTCAAGTGTGTACTTTTGCTAGGACAAGGAAATATCTCGGAAAAACCTAGCCATCTCAATGCCAAGAAAGAACTTGAGGGAGCCAAAATCCTTGACATTGAAAGTCATCCCAAAGATAGCGCTTTACTTGATCAAAGTATGTACCACATTGCTAAAGCGACCAAACCAAGCACGGGGAGAATGCTTCATTCCATAGAGAAATTTCCAAAGACGACAAAATTTTCCTGAATACTCCTTGGTCAAAATCTATGTGGTGAATCAATGTAGATAGTTTCAGATAGGTCCACATTCAGAAATGCATTCTTGACATCAGACTGATATAAGGGACACAAAGAGTAGGCAACAGACAAGTCTGATAAAAGTGAGCTTAACCAAAGGTGCAAAAGTCATCCCAAAATCCTTGTCGGGTATCTGAGTGAACCCTTTAGCAACAAGACCGCTTTATACATGTCAATAGTACTATCTGCCTAATATTCACATTGAACACCCATTTGAAGCAGAAAGACCGTTCCATAGGAGGAAAAACCACAAGTTCCCACATCAAATTGTGCTAAAGAGCATCCATTTCAACTTTCATAGCAACCATTCATTGCGGATTCTGGAGTGCTTCATAGAAAGATCGAGGTATAGAGACCAAGTCAACTGCACTTATGAAAGAGTGATAAGTTTTTGACAGATCCTAGTAAGAGATATACTTGAAAATAAGGTGATCAATACAACATGTAAAAGTCAAGCAATCAGGGGGGTGCCTATTACAGGTAGGATATCTTGAGGCAACAATATAAGGAGATGAAGAAGAAGGTGATACAGTACCTGAATCCAATGAAGACTCTGACGAGGATGTAGTGAAACGTGGCCACGAAGCATATGTCTAAATGGAATGTGAATCTAGAGGAGTTGGATCCGTGGGAAAAGATGGAGGATCAAAAATCGGGATAGGATGAGGAAGTATGGGCAAGTTTTTTGCTACAGACTAAACTGCAGCTTCCAGAGAGGAAGTTGAACCTAAGAAAAGGAACAGTCTCTGAGAATGTAACATCCAAAGAGTGATAAGAGTGATGGGTGATAGGATCATGACATCGATAGTCTTTTGACATAGAAAAATACCCCATAAAGACACATCGAACAACCTTATGATCAAGTTTAGTACAAGTAGGATTTCTATTTTGAACAAAGCAAGACCACCCAAACACTTGAGCTACAAGAGCGGAAAGGATGCTACTAGGCTTAAGAATATACAAGGGGGCCTTACCATGTAGGGCCCGACTAGGTATCCTATTAATAAGATAAGTAGCAATGAGAATGGTGATGTGGCAAAAAGTCTTAGGTACCCCCATACCTCTAAGAAGACACTGAACAATAGACATGAGGTGACGGTTCTTGCATTTTTCCACATCATTCTGTTCAGGAATATAGCGACATTTAAGATCTCGAAGAATGCCACATTTGTTAAGTTCAACCCTGAATTCATCTGAAATATACTCCCTACCATTATCAGATTGAATGCTAGGCACCATAGTATGAAATTGAGTTTTAATTATTTGCAAAAAGGTGCGAAAATGAGAGAAAACTTCTAATTCCTTTTTTCATAAGATAAAACCCATGTACAACGCGTATAATCATCTATGAATGTGACATAATAGCGGTACTGTAAGAAGGAGGTGACAAGTAATGGTCCCTAAATATTAGAATGAATGAGATCAAAGACATTGGGTGTTCGGTGCATACAATGTAAGATGTGCGGGTATGGTTTGACCATTCACAAAACACAACGAAAATTAGAATTTTTACGATCTTTATTCAAAAAAAGAAATAACCAGCATAGATATTGAATGTTTACATGTCCAAGACGTGCATGCCACAAATCTAATGTACTTGGGGTAAAAGACACACTTACGAAGTGACAAAATAGAAGGAAATTGAGAGACACTAGCTTGCAATGAGGAAGATTCTTGAAATTCAAACTCTTCCTCTTTATTTTCACAATGAATGTTATGTGTTCTACATCCTATTTATACGATATAAATATAAACACGCTTTTGTATGTACAATACATTCTACACCCTCCTCTAGTTGGTTCATAAATGTTTATGAGACCCAACTTGTTGATGAGTCTCTCAAATCATGGCCGACATAAACTTTTGGTGAAGATATTTGCAACTTGATCTTCTGATGGTACAAATGTTATGCAAATATCTATTTGCACAATTTCTCTTTGACGAAATGACGATCAATCTCAATATGTTTTGTCCAACCGTATTGAATTGGATTATGTGAGATGCTAGTCGCAACTTTGTTGTTCGAGAATAGTTTGATGGATGACTGAATAGGTAATTCCATCTCTTCTAATAGTCTTTTTATTGATACACCTTCACATATCCCTTAAGCAATGGCTCTAGATTCGGATTCAACACTGCTTCTAGCCACAACACTTCGCATTTTGCTTCTCAATGTGACAAGGTTTTCCCACACAAATGTACAAAAAAATTATGATTGACCTTCTATCTTCTTGTGATCCTGCCGAATCTGCATCGGTAAAGACTTCTAATCTTGGATATCACCTTTCTTGAACAGGCGATCCCAAGTACCTCAAGATTTTGTACTCGGCCTTTAGGTGATTAACCTTAGGTGTGCATGTGTTGACTTTCCAAACTTACCGCAAAGGAAATATCTGGCCTAGTGTGTGAGAGGTAGAGCAGTTTACCTACCAATATTTGATATCTATCTCTGTCAAATCGAGTTTCATCCTCGTTTTGTCCCATTTTAGAATCAATTGGTGTGTCACTTGGTTTACATCCAAGTATTCCAGTTTCACCCAACAAATCTAGTACATTTTTTTATTTGGGAAAGAGAAATTCCCTTAAATAAACTGACAACTTCCATTCCCAAAAAGTATCTTAAGTGCCCCAAATCCTTGACTTCGAATTTGGTGGCCAAAACTCCTTTCAATCTTTGTATCTCAGAAAATTATCTCCAGTGAGGATTATATCATCCATATATACAATCACAATTGTCTTCTTATCTTCTCTCGAGTGATAAATAAACAATTTACAATCTGACTGTCCTTGTCGATATCCTTTACTTCGGAGGACTTTTGCAAATTTATCAAACTATGCCCTCGACGACTGTTTGAGGATTGATTATATCAGCAATCCTATGATCTAGATAGTATTAGGTGAAAAGGTAGAGCTGGGATCTTGTGGCATGGTAATGACTCATGTAGTCTTCATGGCGGCCTGCATAGCTTTGAGTCAGTTGATCGATTCTGCCCACCCCCCAGACTCGAGAGACATTACATTGCCAGAATACATTCTAATTGTGTATTTCGCACTTTGTTTTTCTTTATTACTTTCTTATCCCTTGTAAGAAAGTAATGTACATACTCTTTGATTAATGAAATTTGGCTTAATTAAAAAAAAGTGAGAGAAGTTCTCTGACCATGTTCAACTTGGACACCAGAGCAAATATCTTTGTATAGTCTATACCGTATGTCTGAGTGAAGCCATTGGTGACTAAATGGGCTTTATACATTTTCAAAAAACCATCAGCATTATGTTTCATCGTGAATGTCCATTTTCCTCTTATCTTCTGGTAATTTGGTTACTTCCTATGCGTGATTTTTTTCCAATGCTTGTATTTCTTTCATAACTGCATCTCTCCACTTTGGCATTTCAAATGCCTCCTTAATGTCTTTGGGAACATCTGTAGAGTTAATGTTAGCTGTAAAAGAACAAAAGTGTGATGATAAATTCTTGTAAGACATAAATTTTGCAATGGGATGAAGAGTGCATGAGCGCCATTGTTTCTTGAGGGCAAATAGGAAGATCAATATCTGAGACCTCATCTGAGCAACAACCTGGTTCTTCAAGAGGACCAAAGACCGGTTAAGATTCATGTAGTGCTCCAAGAGATGTGAGTTCCACTTATTGTCCTGATCTGGTCCTCCGTGAGTAAACACGCAGTTCAGGTGAGGGTTGTTCTGGTGATGTCAAGATGGGATTAAGATCCACAAGTTAATTTCCTGTAGTGACTCCCTCCTTGGAAGTGTAAACTTGGGAAAGTAAGGAGTATGTTCTAGAAAAGAAACATCACGACTGATAAGTACCTTTTTGGTGGATGGATCATAGCGCTTGTAGCTCTTTTGGAAAGGAGAATACCTGAGGAAGGCATGCTCACGGTCTTGAGGAGCGAGTTTTGTGCGGCAAGAAGTGTGAACATAAACAAATATATTGCACCTAAACACTTTGAGGGGTAGGACATGGCGGAGACGAGATACGAGAAAGCATTGGCTAAGTTTATTCCAAGGAGTATCAAAGGAGAGAACACGACTTGGCATGCGATTAATGAGGTAGGCTAAAGTTAGGACAAGATCACCCCAAAAGGAATTTGGCATATTTGTAGTGAACAACAAAGCTTTGGTAACGTAAAAAAGATGACGATTCTTGCGTTCAACCACCCCATTTTGTTGGGATTGTCCACGGAAGAACTTTAATGGATGATGCCATGAGTTCAAGAATATTCCTAGAATTGGTGGTTGATATACTGAGTACCATTGTCAGTACGAAGAACTTGTATGGTTGTGTGAAACTAGTTTTGAACCATACAATGAAATTGTATAAATGTAGAGGTTATCTCAATTTTGTCCTTTAATATGTAGACCCAACAAACCTGAGTGTGGTCATTGATGAATGTGATGAACAGCAAACCTACCACTGGCAGGCAAGTCATTCCCTACTAAGACTTGTGGTGTGAGCTATTCGGCCAGTATGGGGAACTGGAGGCCTCTAGTTGCTGCCAATAGGACGAGGTTGGTGTGTACAAATGCAAAGTAACAATACGCGTAATCTACGAATGCCTCCTATTGGGCTACGGAAGGGGCGGTTGGTACTAGAGGTACTGGATTTGAATCCTGCAAGTTAGCAGTATTAATGACAGATTTATCTTTGTGTTTCAAACAAGCAAGTTAAGGCTGGTGGGATGACTCCGATATGTCCTCAAATATGTTTTTAATCCTCTCAGAATACACCATCAACTTGGTGAACAGGGTGGCCCTAATTTCTGAGGTAGGGGGCTGAAGTTTCTCTTTGGTCGGTTGAGGCACTCCTACCTTTGCAGTGATCAAGCAAGGGCAACGTAGCGAGCTAGATCATTTACTTAACGCAAATATTCTCTATCGAATGTCATTGTAAATGATCTTCCCCACGTCGATGGTCATGCCTATTACTATAGCATAAATCAACATCAATCTCTTCAGCTTTATATCAACGATGTGAGTAGTAGGCATCATTTGGATACAAATAAACTTGTGCCACAAGACCACAATGGAGTGGCACTCAGCTTTGTTGACCCCCAACTCAACCAACTTGGGTCCCATGGACATTTTCCAATTCATCACCGGCGAACATAAAAGTTTGTCAACCTCATTCAAGCCTGGGTTTCCTTCTACATAGTGGTAGTACTAATCCTCTTCCAAACTTGGAAGGTTATAAATTTCATTAATTTCCTCAAGTTCAAAAGGAACGAGGCACCCCAAAACCTACACTAGACCTCTTTCTGCCATAATCAAATTAGCAAAAAATTTGCACACAAAACTGATGGAGTATTCACCTGGGCTACCAAGAAATTTACCCCAAATCCTCTCTCGAGAAACATTTCAAAAGTTAGACATGATTTGCTTTGATAATCCACTTTCCTCGATAACATCAAGGACACCCAATGTTGAATCATAGAATTCTTGTGCTTTCATTCCTTTAAATTTTCCTTGTGGGTCAACTTCACAATCTTAGCTCTTTTTGGTACCATTTTGCCAAGAATACTTGACCCTCACAAAGATTTCAACTTTCAAAAGTGTAGGGGAAATTGAACTTACCCCTAAGCTATCACAAAAAGGCTCTTCCAGCAAGGATGGCCGTCTGACGGTAATCGACGACTAGACGTCAGCGAATGATGGCGTACATTTTAGTTCGAGCTTTACGAAGAAATCGAGATCTTAGGATTTTGAGAGTGAGCAGGAATGTTGTTTTTGGGGTGAGCGAGATCTTTTAGGTCAAGATAATTAGGCTTTATGGGCTATAAGTAGTGATTTCGGGTGTTTGGATTGTATGTAGGGATTTTTTGGGGCTCTTTTGGTACTTTTGATCCAATTATGACTTTCAGTGTAATTTGGGGAATCAAATTCGGGGTGCATGATTTCATTAAGTTAGGAAGGTAATTTTGCACTTTCACACAAACTAGATAGAGTCTCCCGCAGGGTCAGTGAGGATCCGACTCCGACAATTTGGGGTTGCGACCCAACAAACTTATGTTGCCCTCTTTTCTTGCTGACTGTCAACCGTGCCTTGCAAATGC
>JAOWBN010183170.1:0-16714 GCA_028565015.1 Pinguicula moranensis
CATCAAACGTTTGCATTGCATTTATCTCCAACTACCAAACCATTACTATTTGCACTTCAATTTAATATTTTAACAACCACCTACTACTCCTCTCTTCTATAAATTCAACCTTCGGGCTACATTGAACCACAATTTATTTTTTTTGAGATTTTTTCATGCCATACATAGAGCAATAATTTATGTTGTTGTAGTTCTCTTGAAAGATGCCGGTTGGGAAGAGGACACATGAAGTTTCATCTAGAAATATGGATCCGTTCTCCATCTCTCGCAGAAGGCGGAAACACCCACATTCAACAATGAATCAAGATGGTAAAATGTTAAGGATAACAATTATAGAAGCTATCATTTTTATATTATTACATTTGGTCGTTCGTACATATGATATAATCCAAATGAAATTAAATGCAAGCTGCATATACTGTACGGTTATTTTTGTTTTTTTATCATCTTCGCAAATATTTCTCAATAAAAGATGAAACTCAAGGTTGGTGTGGTGCTTTTCTGTCGAACTGAACCTGGGCTAAACTCCATTGTATCCTGATCTGCAAGGTAACAAGAACAAGTAAATAAATAAACAGATAAAGAAAATACAAATACAATCCCAATCCCAGAAGAATAACTATAGCCGCAGTTCATACCCCTCATCTCATCATCGTCTACTGATTCAGAGTGCTCGTATATATCGAGCTCGTGCACACGTGATTCGCCTCGCACATGGGTCATCACAACCTGCAATGGTATCAGTATTGAGATATGGAGATGTGAGATATGGAGTAAGAAAACATATGACAGCAACTGAAACCAGCTTCTGTGATGCTATTTTATTGTATGAATCTCAAAAAAGGAGTAAAAAGATACGTATACGACACTCTGACCGAAACAAAATGAATCGGATAAGTGCCAATCTGATACAAGGGAAGCTACTTTTTATTATGTTTTTGGCTAATGCATACTTATTGAAGTGATTCTTGGATGCAAAAGTTATACCAACAGCATCATGGTTTATTCCCTCAAGTCTAAACATAAACGTTAGATGGTCGAAAACGATGTGATACCCAATTCAATCTATCTCCAATCACATGGACAAAACAAGCACAAATGGACCATAAAACAAGTTCTAGATTAGATGCGAGCACAAACAATTCATCCTGGTTGACCCCACTATGCATTTGGACAGAAAAACATAACATCAATAGAGATCACAAACTTATAATGGATGCACACAAGAGATGTATAACATTTAGATCAAACACCAAAATAGATAGAGAGATAGAAGTTGATCGCGTGTGTGTTCGTTCATACATAATTGATTCAGACCAAAATTATTCGAATACTTGAGGTTGAGAAACAGGGCAACTCACATCATATGCTTCATTAATTTGATGAAACTGCACACCGCAATTGCTTCCTCTACAGACAATAGGATGATACTGCAAATACGATGAGAAGAAGGATATGTTCAGAGACCAGCCAACTTCAAAATTTGAACAAAGATATGAATTTGCGTCAGATAATGAAGGGAAAACAGATAAGCCGCAATAAATTCAATTCAGAATGGATAAGATAGAAGAACATATCCCAATCTTCAAGATTTCAAAGACGAACATATCATAAACGAAGAGATATGTGAATGGCTTGTTTTGTGTTCTTGTTTTTTTTTTTTTTAATTTGGAAAATTTATAAAAATAAAAATATAAAAAATATAAAAACAGTATTCATAGTTCAAATTTTAAGTTAAATAAATAGTATTTACAATTAAATTTTTAAGATAATTTTTATTTATTTATAAAATTATCATTAAAAGTAGACCCGTTGGAATTTAAAATATGATAACATTATTGTGCATCAACTATCCTATTCTATTTTTTCTCCACTGTTGAGGTGCACCCCTAAGCATCCCCGCCTGGACCTGGATGAGCTTCACCCCTCTCCCTAGTGCGCCGTTATCTGAGATTAGTCAGGTAGGCCCTAATTAGGCCGAGCTGGATATTCTGATATGCAAGTGTGTACTCGGGGCGGGCAGTCCATAATGGCTGTCTCTTCCCGGGGCACGCAGGTACGACTTAAGGGGCATGATACAAATTACTTGCAACCTGAGTCAGTGGCACAACTTACTATAAAAATAAAAATAAAAATGTCTTTCACCCTTTTCTTATTACCATGTACTGTAAATACGATAAATGACGGGGACCCATTTACTGAAACATTGAAGAGTAGAGTTGAAACTTGCACATGACAACACTTTACTTTGCACCCACAACTAACCCTTCATTACTATTCACCCTTAAATTTGATTTCTTTCCATTACAAAAAAAAAAAGGGGGGGTAAACAATGAACCGACCAACAAATCGTTAGTAATGAGGATTTACATCTTTGTTGTAATAACAAAAAATCCCAAACACAGACAATTCAGACAAGGGGGAGATCCACCGGAGTAGAGTGTCAGCCGTCGGAGAGCATCGGGCTAGCCGGTACCTTAACATCCAAGATAACAGAAGTTTTTTAGGTAGGGGTGGGGGCGCCCCCTTGCTCCACCATCCTCATGCCCCGCTGGAGTGGCTTCACCGCTATCCCTGGTTTCACCTTTTTTTCCATTACCCCTGCACATACAATAAATGATTGATGTCTCTACTCTCTAGTCTGGTTGGTACGATCCAAAAGACAACAAATCAATCAGTGTAGTTGTAGTGGTAGGTATTGTGCATTTATTAATATAAAACTATTTCTCAAAAGAAAACATCATAAACTGAAAATCATAAGTGGAGAGTTGGCCATCAGATTTACACTCTTCTTTGCTTGCTGAGATATCTTGGCGTGATGTTTTTGTTTACTTGATTTTCTTGTCTTTGTGCAGCAGGTGAAGACTTGCAACTGGTGCAGAGGTGAATTGCTGGTATGGTCAACATAAATGTTTGCATTTATCTCCAACTACTAAACCATTAATATTTGCAATATTTTGACAACCACCTCCTCCTCCTCTGTTCTATAAAGTCAACCTTCGGGCTTCAATGAACCACAACTTAATTTTATTTGAGATTTTTACATGCCTGAGATAGAGCAAATCTGTCTTGTTCCAAAGTGAAATGCATATTTTCTTCCCTTCTAATCTGTCTTGTTGGTGCGAATGTCTTCTCTTTTAGTACTCTGATTAAGATCCAACCAGATCATTACAAGAAAACAGAGCAGCTTCTCTGATTTTCTCGCTTCTGTTCTGTATATTCATTTCTTTTTTTCTACTCAAAATTTACCATCCTCCCCTGTCTTCATAGAATTTAAGGTACTTTTGTTGCACTTTATTTTTTCTTAAACTCTTTTAGACTCTCTTCCTGGATTAAGGTGGAGTTTGTCTCTGGTTTCATTAGATCTTTATACGTTTTGTTTTTGTGATTGTGCCTCTGTGTGCGTTACACTCAACTAAAAAAAAATATGCGTGTTGTATCTACATTTTTTGTTCTCTCCTTTTACCGTAAAACTCATATTTCTATCATTTTTGTTGTAGTAGTTATCTTGAAAGATGCCGGTTTGGAAGAGGATACATGAAATTCATCTAGAAATACAGATTTAAGGTATTTTACTTTACTGAAACTTTCTTCACTATTTCTCTTCTTTATAATTTCCCTCAATTCAGTTTATATTTTTATAATCATTCTCTTTCTCCTTTCTACATCTCTCGCAGAAGGTGGAAACACCCACATTCATCAATGAATCAAGATGGTAAAATACGAGATGAGGCAAATGAGGTTCGTTACTTCATGCTCCTACCCATGATACCCGATTTTCAAAAATGGTTTGACAGATGATGAATGAGCATAATGCCTATCCGGATATGACAAAGAGATATATCCAAACAAATGTACTATAAAGATGGCGCAAGAATGTCAAATTTCATCAGGTTTAAGGTTTTGTGGATTATTTTATATATTTCATGAAGAATATACCTTGTGAAGCTTTATTAAAATGTATACTAACATTTCATGTTTTTTTGCAGGTTTGTTAGCCTTCAGCAATTCAGCGAAGTATTAAGAGATTGGGCTGTGAGGAATGGATATGATTTAAACTTCGTAAAGAATGAAAATTCTCGTATCACTGCTAAATGTATGGATACAAACTGCATTTGGCGCATACATGCATCACCATCACAAGAAGGAGACTCATTTCAAGTGAAGTTTAAAAGGAACGCATGTGTGCAAGACAAAGTGATATTAGCATTGCCAAGTCTTCATACCTGGCAAAGAGAGTCATAGGCCATATAAAGCAAAATCCTGATATCAATATATAGACCAAATGCAGTTTAGAAGTTAGAAAGTATCAAGCGGTCAAAGTTAAGAAATATGCAAGGAGATTTTTTGCTTGTTACGACGATTGATCAATATGCTAGATTATGGGACTATTGTGCTACAATAAGGGCATCTAACCCTGGCAACTCATTATTTTTGAAGAAAGTGAACCACTATGATCCTCCTATGTTTGAAAAAATGTATTTTTGCCTTGCTGCTATGAAGAATGATTTTTTTGTTAGTGTGTTTCAATTTATTGTATTCAATATGATGAAAATTTCTACAATTATCAATCTTTGGTTTGTTTACAGGTTGCAGGCCATTTATTGGACTTGATGAATGTGTTTTGAAAACACTAGAGATGGCAATGATAATATGTGGCCTCTTGCCTTAGCAATGGTCCCGGTTGAAAATACTATTAATTGGAAGTGATTTATTAAGACATTGTTGAAGGATATTGGAGGAATAAGGAGTTTAACCTTTATTTATGACAGACAATACGAAAAGGGTTGGTGGAGGCTTTGAAAGAGATAACGCCTTTATTAAGATATTGTATATATTATTTTTATAATTCTTTAATATAATTATTTTTAATAATTTAATACTTTGATGGATAGTTTTATTAGGCATTTGGGATTACGAAAAAGATTGAAAAATTATTTTTGTCTCTGTATCAATCGTAATAACTTCAGAACATGAATATTCGACTGATATTGATAATAAAATAAATTTAAAAAATGATAACTAAATTTAACTATTCTAGTTTCAACCGCAATATTTAAACGTGTATACCTAATCAAACCTCATTTAACCCGATCTAACCTACTCTGTATCAACCAAAAAAATTTAGTCCCCCCAGGTATTTTTCTGGCTCCCCTGCTCATCCGCATTCTCATAATTTTATAAAGTGTAAGACTTGGGCTGTTTACAATCAGGCCATAGTACATTAACACAGAAAAGTTAGTATAAAGAAAGAAAGGAGGATTTAAATCCTTTATCTTCATTCCTTTATTTTATTGATGGCAAAGATTCGCGAAGATACACAAAGTACAACAGGTATTGCCATTTAAGTTTCTTTTCATTATTAATTTTTCACCCTTTTCTTATTTCCATGTAATGTAAATGAGAAATGATATAGCGCAAGATAAAAATAGCGTAAGATACGGCACGATAATACAAAATGGACAATTATACCCCATGTTATTTTATGTGCCAATTTTCAATACAAGGGTATAATAGTAAAATTGACTCTGTCTTGCACTGTCTTGCGCTCTGTACCATTTTTCAATGTAAATACAATAAATGACGGGGCCCATTTACTGCAACATTGAAGAGTAGAGTTGCAACTACTTATAAAAAAAATTGCAACTTGCACATGACAACATCTACCCACAACTACCACTTCATTACTATTTACACTTAAATTTGATATCTTTCCATTACAATAAAAAGGAGTAAACAATGAACCACCAAACAAAGACAATTCAGACAAGGGGGGAGATCCAAATTTAAGGGAGATGACAGAAGTTTTTTAGGTAGGGGTGGGGGCGCCCCCTTGCTCCACCATCCCCATGCCCCGCTGGAGTGGCTTCGCCCCTATCCCTGCCCCTGGTTTCACCCTTTTCCCATTACCCTGCACTGTAAACACAATAAATGACAATGGCCAAGGCATTGATGTCTCTACTCTCTTGTCTGGTTGGTACGATCCAAAAGACAACAACTAAGTTTAGTTGTAGTGGTACGTATTGTGCATTTATTAATACAACACTATTTCTCAAAAGAAAACATCATAAACTGACAAGGTTTGTGAAAAAATCATAAGCAACCAATTATGCCTCAGATTTACACTCTTCTTTGCTTGCCGAGATATCTTGGCGTGATGTTTTTGTTTACTTGATTTTCTTGTCTTTGTGCAGCAGGTGAAGGCATGCCATTTTGGTGCATTTATGGCTCGGTTGCTGTATCGCTCAACTGGTGCAGAGCAGAGGTGAATTGCTGGTCTGGTCAACATAAATGTTTGCATTGCATTTATCTCCAACTACCAAACCATTACTATTTGCAATTCAATTTAATATTTTAACATCCACCTACTCCTCCTCTCTTCTACTTATCGAAAAAAACTCCTCCTCTCTTCTATAAATTCAAACTTTGGGCTTCAATGAGCCAACTTAATTTTATTTGAGATTCTTACATGCGTTAGATAGAGCAAATCTGTCTTGTTGAAAAGTGAAACGCATAATTTTTTCCCTTCTAATCTTTCTTTTTGGTGCGAATGTCTCCTCTTTTAGTACTCTGATTACCATCCAACGAGATCATTAGAAAAAAACACAGAGGCTTCTCTGGTTTTCTCGCTCCTTCTGTTCTGTATATTCATTTTTTTTCTACTCAAGATTTACCATCCTCCCCTGTCTTCATGGAATTTAAGGTACTTTCGTTGCATTTTATTTTTTCTTAAACTCTTTTAGACTCTCTTCTTGGATTAAGGTGGAGTTTGTCTCTGGTTTCATTAGATCTTTATACGTTTTGTTTTTGTGATTCAGCCTCTGTGTGCGTTACATTCAACTAAAAAAAGTGTGCGGGTTGTATCTACATTTTTTGTTCTCTCCTTTTACCATGTTCTGGTAAAACTCATATTTCTACCATTTTTGTTGTTGTAGTTATCTTGAAAGATGCCGGTTTGGAAGAGGATACATGAAATTCCATCTAGAAATACAGATTTGAGGTATTTTACTTTTCTGAAACTTTCTTTACTCTTCTTAATAATTTCCCTCAATTCAGTTTATATTTTTTTATAATCATTCTGTTTCTCCTTTCCGCCATCTCTCGCAGGAGGCGGAAATACCCGCATCCAACAATGAATCAAGATGGTAAAATGTTAACGAAAACAATTGGTAGGTATTAAATATTTATTTATGACAGATATGAAATGACTATACATTTATGGGTTTATGCACTTATTGAATGCTGTTAAAAGTAGCATGAAAACTTAGTAACATAATGTCAAATATGTATAACAAATGAGGAAGAAATGACTGAGGAAAAGTAGTGAGAAAAGTAATTGGAAAGAAAGAATCGCTTAGAATTCCTGTTGCATATTTTATTGCATTAGTATACACCGTACAAATAATTTACAATACGTTATTCTATTATTGGGTCTCTAGCATTATTATTGAGGTAAATTTAATTAATTATTGTTATAATATCTAATATTTTTAAATTTGAATTTGTAGTTTTGAAAATCATGAAAAAAAATTACTGTCATGGATTCTTGATACTAAAATCCATCTCGATGCTATGGGTCTAGAAGACACCATCAAAAATGAAAATAAAGCAAAACTTTGGCAGAGAATGTTGAAACCCGTAAAGTTTCATCCTTCAGCCCAACATGCTTTGCTATGTCAGCAAATGTTTTGATGTTCATGTCATGAGACATCAAAGTTTTGAAAGGGGTCCACCGTCTATCCTCCCTTTCATCATGCAATGCACATATCACATTATTAACCTGTTCAAACTCAGAAATTTTGATCCCTCCAACATTGAGATCAAGCAGCATAGTACTCAAAATACGAAGATGCTCAAGTACAGGTCGACTCGAGTCGATCCTATACTGAAGCCAGTTCAGGTGCAACGTACAAAGCCTTGTTGCTGAGGTGTGGGCGTATTTTTCTTTGAGTTTGTCCCATAAGGCCTTAGCCGTGGACCCCACGTCGTAGGTGCCAATAAGATCATCATGCATGCAATATAACATTGCATTACATGCACTGCGATCTTTATTCGCCCATGCTGCGTACGTATTTAGAGATTTGTCGGGTTCTTCCATGATGATATGTTCTAAAACACCTTTTTTCATGCAGGAGATCTCTACAAGATAGAGGGAAACTTATGATATTTATTCGTCACCGTATTGATGAGGGGCTTAAAGCTGAATACCTCACAATAAAAGATCCTGCAGATCTGTGAAAAAATCTCAAAGAGAGATATGATCACCAAAAAATGGTGATACTTCCGAAAGCTCGTTATGATTGGTTGCATTTACGCTTGCAAGATTTTAAATCTGTAAGTGAATATAACTCAGCCATGTTTAAAATCAGTTCTCAACTGAAATTATGTGGTAAAAAGATTACCGATGAGGATATGTTAGAGAAAACATTCTCTACTTTTCATGCCACTAATATGCTCATGCAGCAACAATACCGTGAAAAGGGTTTTAAGAAGTGCTACGAACTGATTTCATATCTTCTTGTGGCTGAGCAAAATAACGAGCTACTGATGAAAAATCATCAGTCACGCCTCAGTGGTTCTGCTCCATTCCCGGAAGTGAATGCGAATACATTTAACCAAGGCCCCTGTCGTGGTCGTATCGTGGACGTGAAAGTCATGTAAATCATCTTTATTTTCGCCGGAATAATACCAATAACACAAATAACCATCAGAAGTGGGAGAAAAAATAAAAATCTACAAGGTCGCAACAAAGAATTTCAGGGCAAAAAGAATGTAGAAAATGTTTGTCATCGATGTGGGATGAACAACCATTGGTCTCGTACCTGTCGTATGCTAAAATAACTTATAGAACTTTATCAAGCTTCTAAAGCTAAAGAGAAGAATGCGGATACAAATTTTGTCCAAATGCAGAATGGTGAAACGAACTTTGTTCAGGATGATTTCCTCCATGGTGAATTTGATGTAACACATTTAGATGTTGCTGATTTCCTTCTCCACCCCAATCCCATGAATAATGGCGAAAATATTTGAGTTTCCTTTGTATTTTATGATATGCTTTATGCAATATTTACCTAATTGTAAGTTGGATTTTGTTTATTATTTCTTACCAAACCAAACCAAACCAAACATACCCAGTATATCCCGCCTTTAGGCAGGGTCTGGGGAGCGTGGGATGTACGTAGTCGTACCCTGACCTCTAAAAAGAAATCAAGAGACTGTTTCCGTGGAGACCCTCAGCTCGTCGAACACACACACCAAAAAAACAATGAGAGAGAGAGAGAGAGTGAGGTAACCGCCCACCTGCATAAACAAGGAGATAAATTAATATACATTTAATGAGTTGGATGAATATACCGATAAGCATGTAAGCACGTACGTACGTATAAGTATATAGGTAACTAAGTACATGCTACCCCGATACCTACTAAGTATACCCCGTATAATCACCCATATCCCTATTTCTCTACCTCTCGAACAGTAATCCTACGTATCCAACCCGCTCTGTCAGAGGTCATGTCCTCGGAGAGGTCTAATCCCGCTAAGTCCAATCGGAGCTGCTCCTCCCACGTCCTCCTAGGTCTCCCTCTCCCGCGTCTCCCTTCAACCTGGATTCCTTCGACTCTTCTAACAGGTTCGTCACTATGCCTTCTGCGTACGTGTCCAAACCATCGCAGTCTACCCTCTCTAAGCTTTGTGCTAATAGGGGCTATACCCAACGTGTCCCTAAAAAATCCATTGGGGATCTTATCTAGCCTTATCTAGTTCGTCCGACGATAATGGGAAGCAAAGTGAATTGCACCTATTAAAGAAAACTGATATCGAATCGAAAATTTGTCTACTGACAACGCACAAGAGTAAAAAATAAATTACAAGTTAATAAATGGACTACTCACTAACCAACCACATAGGTACATACTATAGAGTACAGGTAAATTACCAAAGAACAAAGTTCTAGCTCTATGAACTCAATTTTTTGTATCACAACCAATCACAATCGCCTAAACAAAGTTCGCCGAGACTCTCAGGACTCAGGGTTGATCTCAACAACTTCATAAATTGCAAAAATAGCCAACTCAAATGAGTACGAATGATTAAAAGGATTGTCTTTTACGATTTTTTTTCTTTCAATATGTGTAAGAATTAACTTGTGGTTGGCATTTGGACAAGGAACAAGAACCGGAGTATAGTAGAAGGATGTCACTTGAGTAATACAAGTGGCTATACTCAAGCTACTATTATTAGAAATTCACCGTTATGTTGGGGTGAAATTATGCAATCTTGTGACTTTTGTTTTTATTGGATTATATAGTTCGGTTATGTTGAGTTTATTACTCTCTTACCTATAAACCCACATAAAGGCCTAAAGACCGTCATAAACGAATGTATTGTTTTGATAGAGAATTGTACGCAGCAGAAGTTGTCACAGAAATACATAGTTGTGTAATTGCTTATCATCATGTACCTAGACTCCCGGAGATCGTACGAAATAGACCAGATATTGAAGGAATTCAATGGGTTTAATTGAGTCGCTCACAACTGTTTGATTAATTCTTATCTTCAATGGGGTAATGTTGGAAGAGTGTGTACGTTGTTTGATGAAATGCCTGAAAGGAATGAGGTTTCCTGGACTGCGTTGGTATCCGGGATATTTAGACATGGGGATGTGGAACAAGCTATGTTCTATTTTGAGAGAAGCCATTTATTGGATGTTTTCTCGTATACAGCCGCAATTACGTGTGTTATCAAAAACTATCTGAGCTTCCAAGCAATGCAGTTATACAAGAAAATGTTTGATTCTCAGGTTTTGAATAATAATGTTACTTTTACTTCTATCCTCAGGGCTTGTGTGGAGTTGGGTGATTTAGGATTAGGAAAGGGTGTTCTGGGGCTAATTATTAAGATTGGTTGTCAGGATTATGTATATAATCCAAACTCATTGGCTACATTATTTCTGAAGTCGGGTGAGATTGTTTCTACACGGAAAATATTTGACACCATGGAGAAAAGGGATGTCGTTTCGTCATTTCGTGGACAACGATCCTTGAAATGTACTTTGAGATGAGTGATTTAACAGAAGCTCGTAGGATATTTGATGAGATGCCCGAAAGAAACGAAGTTACTTGGAGTGCAATAATAGCAAGTTATAGTCAGACGAGCAATGCACATGCAGAGGAGGCATTGAAGCTGTTCCAGCCTATGATTGAGCATGGGTTTAAACGAAATATATCATGCTATGCAAGTGTAATTAGTACATTGGCCAGTCCGAAGGCTCTGAAAGATGGGAAGTGTATACATGCTCCTGTTTTGAAGATTGGTCTGGAGATGAACATATTCATTGGTACTTCACTTGTTGATTTGTACTGCAAATGTGGAAACATTAGAGATGGGCACTTGGTGTTTGACTCCCTCCCAAACAAGAATGTCGTCTGCTGGAATTCAATAGTTTCAGGTTCTATTTTGGACTGGCCAACTTTAGAAGCTACAGAGCTGCTCAACCAGATACCTCACAAGAATAACATATCGTTGAACTCGTTGGTTGCGGGTCATTTAGGAATTGAAAACTTTGGCGAGGCATTTGAATTGTTCCACAAGATGGTTTTCAAGTGTCTTAAGAGGTTGTGCTAATCTAGCCTCATAGGCGAAAGGTAAGTATGCGCACTCAAGAGCTCTAAAAATCGGATTTCAACATGACATCTTCCTTGGCACAGCACTAGTAAATATGTAAGCAAAATCTGGTTCTGGTTTCATGTAATCAATCACGTGAGAGTTGGGAACTGGGAATCTGTCGAACTTTATATCTCTGTGTTGATTCATCAGGTTACTGCTCCTAATTTCATCTCCTGGAGTGTGGACAACAAATGAATTTGTCGATTTGTCGATGCGCCAAGCCAAGGTTCTCACTATCAGACCATTTATTAGATCTAAAACTCCATTGTCATATATGATGTAATGATTTGAGTTTGTCGATGAACCAATTATTATATAAAGATGAAATTATTGAGTTGTGAAAAGATTAAAATGAATATAGTGGGAATGTTGTTAATTGTATAGGAGGTTCTTAATTTTAATCTTACATCATAAAGTTGGGCAAAAAATAATAATTGGTGTATAATATAATTAATGTATATAAATTGTTATGAAGTACATGTGATTGATATCCTCCTATCCTATTCCTCTTTATAAATGAAGAATTACGTGGCGCAGTAAAAGCTCGAGTCGTGTTTCTTCATTCTGCATTCATCAACTGGCCCCACCAAAACTCCTCCATGCTGCAAACGTTGTCGTTTGACTGATCCGAGAAGATCCCGGCCAAACTTTCCTCCACATCATTATAGGAAGTGGAAGGCGAACAGGATTGATCTGCACGAACCGCAGGGTTGTAACCGGAGGAAGACGAGAGTTGGTTGCCCCGATGAACCTGAACCTGCACCTCCGACGAATTCTGGCCGTCGATTCTTTCATCACCTTTCTTCATCTGCTTCTGAATCCTCGTCCTCCAGTAATTCTTGATCTCATTGTCTGTTCTTCCGGGGAGATGCTTCGCGATTTTCGACCACCTGCACCGGTTTCAGAGTGGCAGGATAGCGCACATTTATTTAGTGCGCACATAAATCGAACTAGATTTATAACCAATGGACTTTTAAAAAATAGCCAACTATTAACCATTTATTCAGGCCAAGAGGGGCGACCGCCCCCACAACCATATTTCTTTTTTAAAAAAAATACAAACAATTATGGTTCATTAATTGTATAATTGAAATTGGTGGGAACTGGGAAGTTCTTTTAGCATGTGCCTCAACTCAATCACAATGCTTTCTTCTCAAAATGGAAACTTCCAGCCTTTCTTGGACATCTTCCATGTGTGACTGTGCCTCACATCTAGGGTAGACTGAAAGCTCCATTTTTATTTTTATTTTCGATTAATATTTTCATTTTTGAAATTTATGATAGCTAATTTTCTCCACAATTTGTTGCCTCATATGTTTGAACCCGAACCAACCGACGAAGATTTCTCATTTGGTTTCTAACAAATGGAAAACAGATCTTGGTTTTGTACCTATTTCCCCACTTTGCATGTAGCTCCATTATCAAAAGCTGCTCCTGCGGCGTGATATTCCCTCTGATCACATCCGGCCGGAGATAATTAAGCCACCGGAGCCGGCAACTCTTTCCGGTACGCTTAATCCCTACAACAACCAAGAGAACAAAGATTGGGAGTAGTATATACAAAAATTCTTACAAGAGAGTTCAAATATAGAGAAGAAATCATTGAATATTACAATTGTTGTTACCATTAAAAATCTATTCAATCATCTGTTCCTTAAATTAATTTAATTACATTCTCTGGGGTTTTCACTTCATTTTTTCTATAAGACAACATCGATGCACAAACCCTCGATTCCAAATATATACACACAACACACTCTTACAATCGCTGAGTAACCCGATAACGTTTTATCGTATTTTCGGCCGACTTACCGGAGGCACGAGCAAGTGAATTCCAAACCCCTTCGCCATGGTTTGCGATGTAGTTGATGAGAATAAGATCTTCTTCCATCGTCCATGGCCCTTTTCTCACTTCGACATCTTCAAAGTTGCATGCTTTCTTATCCATGTCTGAAGGAAGAGAAGGAGAAAGAAAGAAAGTATGATGTGGATCTAATAAGGTCGTGTTGGATTTATATATTTTTGGTTAGTTCAATTTCAATAGTAAGAAGTTGGAGTTGGATCACTTAGCTTTTAGCCTAACTTTGCTTCAATTATTCTCAATTAAAGTCTTGATTCTAAATTAAGCATGATTTGACCTTTATTAAGTGCATGCATTGCATAACGAACATGGTATGTTTCATCACAGTAATTGATGTAGGAAATGGGAAATACTATAAGGCATAAGCTACCTAGATAAGGAAAAAAAGTGGATATGGTTTAGATTGGATGTATAATACGCACAAGATTGAAATTGACCATAACCCTATTTCAATTTGTTTTCAAAGTTGGAACTGTACATGTGACATCCATTAATCAATGGATCCATTTGCTTAAACAAAAGATTCATGAGTATGTATACTGTGCACACACATTGACACATGCATCTATACTTGGTATAGAGAGAAAAAGTGAGAACACACATTTAAAAGTCAGTTTGCTTAGCTGATTCAACTGTGCTGATAAGGGGATGCAAATGTTTTGTGGGAGGCCATGTAAACTTACACTAAAAACCATTTTGTAAAAATAATTTTTTTTTTTAATTAAGAATTACATTATCAATAGACCCACCAGTAAACTCTATTCTTACAATGAAATTTTCTTCAAAAAATAATACCGTCTATCGTAACAATGTCAATTACTCTCCAAACCCTAATTCCGGTGTCGTTGTTCATAGTTAAATAAAAAAAGGTGAACTCATGTTGAAAAGAGGAAATTCTTCCGAAATTGGAAAGGATGCCCTTTTATCCTGTATAATCATATAGGAAAGAAAAGAAAAGGATAAGGAGTTAAAAGGAGGAGATCGAAACTGGAGTTAAGTTGATCCAATTATATGATTGAGGTTCGGGGTTCGATATTGTTAGAACAAGTATCGCACATTTTTTAACAACAAAACTTGTGAAATGAGGGAATGATCATGACAAATGTAAGAGAAAACCGGAGCATCTTTTTTCCCACCAATTTTCTTTCTTTCAATAACCGCTTACAATCTTTGTTTTGGTTTATCTGCTTTTATACATCATTTACAAACAAACTAAAAACGCGTTTACACTAATGAAATCACGGACTCATTGGATCAAGGTGGATCGTAGCGTTCAAGTGCAGCCACATGTGCCAATCCGAGACTCCATGAAGTCGCATTCTAATAAGACGTTTCTTCACCATTACTTTGGCTATTTTAGTTTCACTCTCTTTTGCGGCAGCTGGGCTTTCTGCCATGTTTGCCTGGGAGCGTCATGCATCAGTTGAGTCTACCGCGGGCATTGGCGGGATAAAAAGATAGTTCAATATACATGGATTGCAATGACAAGTTTATACACTACAATCTAACATCTTGATACTGAAATTTTAAAATAACAACTCACATTCACTTTATATGTTGCTATATACGCACGCACGTCCCTATACGCCCGAACCCATTGGGCGAGGTATACTAAATCTTCTTAGAATTCTTAAGATAAAATAAGAGAACGTTGAAAAATATGTGAATTGTGATGTTACAATTTTAGTGTAAGTAGTACAGGTTTTAAATTAGTGCGAACCTCATTAAAAGCGCGTTTAACCTATGAATTCTTCTCTGCGATGGAAAATCAAGTGATTTGACTCTAAACGCGATAGTTCATGCACACAACTTCTCCAAAACAAGAATGACGGTGCGAAACAAAATGAAAGGTTTGGAAAGTTTGATGGTGTACCTTATTTTGGTTGATATGGGGGCTAAATTATTTTCTCTTAATGATATATTGAGCATGTCACAGGTAATAAATTGAAAATGATTGAAATCAAATGTTACGCTGCCGAAATTTTGTTATTCGATATGCCATTATTCAATGATGAATCCAGTCACATATCTTAAGAGTTGTATGTAATATTTTGTCTTGAGCGCATGTATATGTAACTAGTAGTTTGTAGTGTAAGAACATGAAAATTCGGGTTTAAATCCAGTAATAAATTTTGTTTACCAAAAAATAGTAGTAAACTCCTCTTGTAATTAATAGGTTGAGATGGAGCTAAGGGGGTCTATGGGGGCTAAACCCCCCAGATATTTTTTAAAATATATTATAGGTTGAGGTTTAGAAAATATTATATTCATTTCTACGTACAATTTTTATAAAAAAATTATTTTTAAAATCCCCAAAAAATTGGTATTCTCGCGGATTTATATTTCCGGCTCCGTCAGGTTGACAAGTGCAATCAATTTAACTACTTCAGCGAAAATGTCTCCCAACTATTTTAATTAGTATATACTTTTTATTTTTAATACTAGTTCAGCAATTAAATAATTTCATTTTATTATGATAATTTTGGCACCATAAGAAAATGAAGGAGGAGAAAAGGATAGTTCATGCTGGAGCATATTGAATGTTTGTTTACGAAATTTTTGTAGAGACAGACAATTCATTGGTGACAGTAAATTTAATTAGGGGAATAATTAGTAGCAGTTGGAGTTAGGTTTTGATGCTGTATACAGCCTGAGTCAATACAGGGAGAGACCAAACCACTAGTATCGGATTAGAATTGTTGTCTAGGCTGAGTTATCAAGGATGCATTAACTAATGCCACATGCGATTTTTTAAACTTAAAAATGCTAACATAAAACACCTGGGAGATTTAGATCTTTGAAAAGTAATATACATAGATATTACTTATAAAAAAAATATATATATACATAGATATTAATTCTCTACAGAAATGATATAGAGCACAAAAACAGCGCACAAAAACGCACGAAAAACGCGAAATGACCATAATACCCTGTGTCGAACATTGGCACAGAATCCAATACAGAGATATTTTAGTCATTTGGGCACCTTTCGTGCATTTTCCTGCGCATTTTTCGTGCTATCATAACTTCTCTAGAAATGAAGGGGTTGGGTACCCCAGAAATGAGAAGCGCAACCCATCATATTAATGGGTTGCATCAGCCTAAAGCCATGTTTTGCGCAGCCTTCTTAAAATTATAATCCAATTATAAGCACATTTTTTCAAAAAATAACTCTTCATTTTT
>JAOWBN010183181.1:6338-16714 GCA_028565015.1 Pinguicula moranensis
ACGCCGGTGAAGACCGGAGACACCAAAACTGCCGCATTTTGTGGTTGCACGCACCAGCACGCGCTTTCCAGAATTCCAACATGCTGCCGCCCTTGGCCCACGTGCCACTGCCAGAAAATTCCCAAAAAATTAGAATCTTCCAAATTCGTCAAATTAGTTTTCATTAATGTTGTGCCATTTAATAAATATTTATGTTTCAGTGGATAACTTGGAGTATTTGTTCGTGGATTGATGTGAATTGCCTAAACTTGGATGTCCAATTAGGCATGGTGATGATGGTTGATGGTGGTGGAATGTAAATATTGGCGATTAACAGGTTGATTGTTGAGTGTTGTATGAATTGATGTTGTTTGTGGATGGGATTGTTAAGTACATTAATGATTGTTGTGTGAAGGATTGAAGGTCTCGTTTGTTGTGATGGTTTGTTACTTGATATTGTGATTATGGTTGAGTGCGATGACGGGAAACAATGAAGATAAATATGGATTGGAGGCTCTGGGTCAGCTTAGTCCTAAGATCCTGAATGCTTTGATTGATTGGTTCAGGGTATGAGTATGTCTTCTCCTACCTCTCATGATATGAGTGTCCATGACGAGACTCGTACCTGTTTCCAATGTGGAGAGATATGCCATTTGATGAGGTCTTATCCCAGACCGAGGAGAAAGACAAAGTCTGGATGGAGCATACATGGTTGTGAAGGCCGTGGTTGTGGGGGTATGAGAGGTGAAGTTCGAGGTTATGAACATGGTTATTGCATACACGTACCTGTTGATGTTGAGGAGGATGAGCTTGGTGACCCAAGCGATGGTCTACCTACCCTACCAGATGTGTCTGATAATATTGCTCATGTTTCTCTACATTCAGATGTGTGAGGTACGTATGATTCTCTTACACTTGCAACCTTTCCCACTGATGGTGTACGAGATTGGATTTGTGACTCTGGTGCATCCACACACGTGATGGGATCTTCTTGGGAGTTCAGCAACTATACTTCCCGAGAAGTCTTGTCTAGTGTTAAGCCTGCTGATGGCACTGACCAGTCAGTGGTTGGTAAGGGTACGGTGCACTGCGCTGACACTCTGACATTGTCCAAAGTTTTGCATGCCCCTTCCTTTCCTGTTAACCTTCTCTCCATTAGTGCTATTATTCTTCAACTCAACTGTCGTGTTATTTTTTATATTCCACAGATGATCTTTCAGGAGAAGGGGTCTAACCGGGTTTTTGGGATTGGCACATGACGTGATGGAATGTGGTACCTGGATAGAAAAGGCATGGCCTCAGCCCTTTCATTGATGGCACGGAAATCTGAGAGGGAGAAGAGGATCGTGACAGAGTTGTTGCTGAACCATAGGCGCTTAGGTGATCCATCGTTTTCCCTTATGAGTCATTTGTATCCTCTATCTTTTGCGCAAGTAAGTAATGATGCCTTGGTCTGCAATGCTTGTGAGCTGGGTAAGTATACAAGAAGCTCCTATGTTAGCTCTAGACATAGGAGTTCTCGGGCGTTTGATGTCGTACATTCTGATGTGTAGGGGCCTTGTCCGACTTCGATAGTAAATGGATATCGATATTTCATGACTTCTACTAATTGCTGATCTTGAGTTACTTGGTTATACCTAATGAAAAATAAGAGTAAAGTATTTGCCTGTTTTAAAGAATTTCATTAGGAGATTCAGACTCAGTTTGGTGCAGTTATGAAAGTTCTAAGGTCTGATAATTTCACGGAATACACAAATAAGTCATTTGAGGATTATCTATCATTTCATGGGGATTAGAAATCAGACCACGTGCCCCTACACACTAGAGCAAAATGGGGTAGCGGAAAGAAAAAATCGACACCTTCTCGACGTTGCAAGGAGCATGATGATTTCTATGAATGTCCCAAAATATTTTGTGGGGGCGAGCGGTTATGACAACAACTTATTTGATATTGAGTACCCTCTCGAGTACTGGAATTGAAATCTCTATTTTCAGGTACTGACTGGCACTAGAGGAGATGTGTTGGAGCTGCGCACATTTGGTTGTATGTTTTGTGAAAGATAAACGTCCCAGAGTTGGTAAGTTGGATCCAATAGCTGTAAAGTGTGTCTTTGTGGGTTACTCATCTACCCAAAAGGGGTATGTTTGTTGGAGTTTGGTCGAGCGTCGACCGTTTGTGAGTCTAAATGTTACATTTTGAGATTTAGAACCTTATTTCACTCGGGGGGAACCTTCACCATTCCAAGAGTCACTTCAGGTTGATCGGCGAGAGGGGAAGAATGATGTGAGAGGAGAGCCATTGACAATGAATGGGAGTGCATTGCGAGAGGGGAGAGTGGCATGAGGGGTGAGCCACATACTGATTGTAGGGGAAATCCCATGTCCTTGCCCAGTTTGAGACACATGGTCTGATGAGATGAGTTTGAATGATATTGACACTCCGGAGCTGCGTCACAGGTACCACAGGAGAGGAGAGCGTCGCCTGTCCTATGTCCCGATGCTCGACCAGCCCCGACTCTGGAGATATTTGCACCACCCACTACAGATCACCCAGCACCCACATGTGATATTATTCATTTTCATACTTCTACTGACATTATTCATTCTCCTTTCCCCTTACCGTTGAGGCAAACACATATCTTAGTCTCACATATCACCTAGCCACGGGGCTTTTATTGCTTCTTTGGATAGTGTCTTTTTGCCTAAGTGTTGGTAGGTTGCGAAGAAGGATCCAAAGTGGAGAGATGCTATGATAGAGGAGTTGGAGGCTCTTGGGAAGAATGGGACCTGGGAGCATGTACCATTGTTAGAAGAAGACTACTGGATGCAAGTGGGTTTTTACTGTGAAGCAGAATTCAGAGGGAGCAATGGAGTGATATAAGGCTCGACTAGTAGCAAAAGGTTACAGCCAGACCTATGGCATTGATTATGATGAGACCTTTGCACCGGTAAGATGAACACAGTTAGGACCTTGATCTCTATAGCAGCAAACGATGGATAGAGTCTATATCAGCTTGATGTGAAGAATGTATTTATTCATGGTGATTTACTCGAGGAGGTGTCACATGGAGATCCCTCCGGGAATTGGCACTAATCAGACACTGGAAAAGTTTGCAAGCTCAAAAAATCCTTAGATAGCCTTAACAATCCCCGATAGCTTAGTTTGACAGATTTAGGAAGGCTATAGTGGGCATGGACTATCAGTAGACTAATGCCGACCATACTATTTTCTTGGGACATATTGGAGATCATATCACGATATTGGTTGTGTATATGGATGATATGATTATTACAGGATGTGATAAGAGAGAGATAGCAGAGCTGAAAGTGAAACTAGGCAAGGAGTTCGAGGTAAAGAATTTAGGACAGATGAAATACTTCCTTGGGATCAAAGTAGCTCGAGGATCAAAGGGGATAGTGTTATCCCAAAGGAAGAATGTCTTGGCTTTGCTCACGAAGCAGGCATGCTAGGTTGCAAGCCTGCCAGGGTACCTATCAAGCGGAATGTGAATGAGTGTTGATGCTGGTGAGTCAGTGGATAAAGAAAGATATTAGAGATTGGTTGGGTGGTTGATATACCTCAGCCACACTTGACCTGACATCTCATTTGTTGTTAGTATGGTGAACAAATACAGGCATGACCCGACAAAAAGCCACATGGATGCAGTGTACCAGATCCTGAGATACTTGAAGAGTGCACCGGGAAAGGGATTGATCTTCAGGAAGAACAAGCATATAAGCATTGAGGGATATTGTAATTCTGATTGGGCTAGCTGTGCTGATGACAAGAAGTCCACATCTTGATACTGCATGTTTGTAGGAGGCAATTCGGTCTTCTGGATGAGTAAAAAACAATTCGTTGTTTCCCGTTCTACAGCTGAGGCAGAGTATAGAGCTATGGCCATAAGTGTTACTGAGATAATGTGGTTGAGGTCGTTACTGACAGAGTTGAAAATGGATAAGGGAGCCAGATACATTATGGTGTGACAACATGAGCTCTCAGTATTGCCAATAACCTAGTCCAACATGACAAAATCAAACATGTGGAGATTGACAAATTTTTCATCAAAGAGAAGCTGACTAGTGGACTTCTGGAGCTGAGACATATGGCAACTAAAGAACAGATTGTTGATTGCCTCACCAAGGGACTTAGTGCAATAGACTTGGATAGACTTTGTAACAAGGTGGCCTTAATTGATATCTTTCGCCCATCTTGAGGGGGAGTGTTGGGTTTGGTGTACCAAAGGAGTTAGATGACTCATCTAACTCCCACCAACCAATGTCCCAGACAACTATATGTATCGTTATAATACATGAATAGATTCAATTCTGATTTTCTAGTGTGTGTTTTGTGGGCTATGTTGTGAACTACTTCTCATTTATTTATTACTTGCTCATATGCATGGGAGCTGTGGGGATCAGTTTATCATTGGTTTGATATGTCTTATGTGGGACATTCGGATATAGTAAAGCACTATCAACAACACATGGGTCTGGTAAGTGGAGTTTTGGGATCTGATATGTGGAAAGCTCTCTGGCAGGCAGTGGTAAATGGTATATGGTGAGAAAGAAACACAATCAGATGGGACACTGAGATTGACTCTATCACAACTCTTAATTGGATCAAAACAAATACTTGGCAATGGTTGAAGGCTCAAAATAGAATTCCAGCTGCAAGTCACATATCAGACTGGTTTAGATCCCCTATGCTCAACACTGAGTTTGTTTGGGACAATCGTTATGTAATTTGTGTGTGTAGTTTCTAGTAGTCAGTCAGTAGCAAGATATGTACTTCAACCTGCGGGTGGGCTATTTTGGCCTTTTTTTAATGCACACTTAATTAACAAAAAAAAGAATATAGCAAGATATTACTCTGAAGATGATTTGTGTGTGTGTCTGATTTGTACATACTTGTTCAGTTGAAAACTTATTATTATGATTTTTGTTGTTCTAGTGGAAATGAATCTTTGTCAATCCAGTATAGTTGACCGGTATCAAATTTGGAATATGGATTTTCTTTTGGTTCCTTATAAGAAGAAATAGTGTCGACATTTCTACAAATTTGGTTCATATACTTCCATATTTCCTCAACCCTGAGCCAACTGAATTTATTTGGGACATCAGAAGGGAGTACTGTTAGCATATCCCTGAAAAGGGGGGGAATTATGATACCATATCCCACAAAAAAGGGATCTCATAATTCTTACTAGATCTTCATAATTCCTACTAGATATGTTAGCTCAATCTTCATATCTATAAATCAGTGTACTTGTAAAACATAAACATATCGAATAGAAAGCATTGTTCTATACAAAATAACATGGTATCAGAGCATTGGTGATCGATTCTTGATCCAAAATTCATCATCTACCAACCAACCAAACCTCACGATATACCTATCCCTCATGTCACCGGAATCATCAACTGCCAATGATGGCATCAATCCGGCAGATCTAGGTGATCAGGGCCGCACAATCCAGACTGCCACCGGGGGTCAGACCGCTGCAGATCTAGGGCAGCGCCTGTCTCACGAGGCACTCTCCGAACATTTCAACCATCTGCTTCAGAGAATTCAACCATTAGACAACAGTCATACAATAGATACTGATCTACGACTTACTGAACAAAACTACTCCCTTTGGTATCGCTTGATGAAAGTTGCAATTGGAGGCCGAGAGCACCTCAGTCACATCACTGGCGTCCCTCCGCCTCCGGATGCCAATGATCTCGCGTTCCCACAGTGGGAGCAATCTGATCTATCCATCTGCTCATGGATATTTCATAACATGGATCGATATTTGAAGAACTACTTCACCGAGTACCCGATGGCTCATGACTTGTGGACCGGGATTGCAACGACTTACGGTAGTGGAGGAGATACTCTCCATATATATCATCTGACCGTCCATGCCAGCAACCAGAAATAGGGTGATCGCTCTCTTAAGCAAGTGTTCAACGCCTTACAAAAATTATGGCGTGAATTGTGGACATTGCGACCTTCAATAAAATGCATCAAGACATGTGCTTTCAGTTCCTTTTGGCCATTAATGATGACTTTGATGCTGTTTGCTGGGACCTTCTTAAACTCAGACCTTTTCCCTCTGCAGAAACTGCTTATGCAGCGGTCCGGTGTGAGGCAACCCGAATCGCCATCTTTACTCCTCAGGCCACCGTCGACGCAGACACCTTATTGAGCACCGGCAGTGGGCTTGCGGTCCGAAGTAAACCAGATTGCGGCAATGCATCTAGACCACCATCACAAGAAAATGGAGTCGACAATTCCACCCTCTGGTGCACCGATTGTAAGAAAACCAGTTATACCTTCACCAGTTATTTCAAGCAAATCGGGTATCCAGAATGGTGGCCCAATGTGAAGAAGCGTGGAACTAAACCTGGCACCGCTACGTGCACCGTGGGCAACCCAGAGGTCCCAACACCATCGAGACGGTGGGTCGATTTGGTTTGGGTCAATTAATGTGTCTGCAGCTGCGGGGGATGAGACGGACATCGCAGGTACTCGATTTGGGGGTAAACCCTTGCCCCCAAGTCCTTTGATTTCTAAGTTGACATGTTTGTCCCAACCGAATATTGCAGATAAGTCCCTTGTGCTTGAAGGTATTCCGTTACGGCCCCCAAATCCTAGAGGAATTTCCATCTAGTCACCGCGGTCTCGTGTTATTGCTGATACGCCCTCCACACCGTTTCGTGGAATTGCACCGCGACCCCTGTAGCTCCAAACAACTCTAAAATAGCGCAAACAAGTTGTTGATATTTTTCTGCCACCCCTGCAGTCTGAAAAAATTATGAAACAGCCTCAACAACTTGCCTTATCTCATTTTGGGCCCGGTTTCATCAATCCTAGATATTTCTGGCCCGATGGTTTTGGAGACGATGATGCCATGGCCTGTATAGCCCATAGTTTGGACCATTCTCCATCGCAATCGTGGATATTCAATTGCGGGGCGACGGAAACAATAACTAATGACCCCAAAGATATTCAGTCCCCATATATTCCCCGACGATCCTGTATTAGGACGGCTAGTGGCAATCGTACTCGTGTTCAAGGGGCTGGCACCATTGCATTAACCCCTACTTTGCACTTACCAAATTGTTTATACGGTGCCTACTATTTTCTGCAAGTTAATATCTATCAGTCATGTGACCAAGGCGCTCAATTGTACCGCACTCGTATATCCTACTTTTTGTTACTACAGGATATCAGAATGGGGGCAATCATTGAGCGTCGCACTGAACGTGATGGCTTGTACTGTGTCGATGAGGTGGCCCAACACGGGACATGTATGCTGGTTTGCGGGATAGGTGACATGCAGGCTTGGCTCTGGCATATGCGACTTGGACATCCATCTGCTAGTTACTTTAAACGTCCTCAGTTTTTTTCAGAATAATACATTAGCTCACTATGATACATGCGTTCTAGCCAAAAGTCACAAATATTCGTGTGACAAACACGCGTTCATCACAAGCATTTTTTTGATCCATTTTGATGTATGGGGTCCCACTCCTACTTCATGTATGCATGGTTTTCGCTATTGTGTATTGTTCATTGATGATTGTACTCGTATGTCTTGAGTTTATTTCATCAAACATAAGTCTGAAATCCCTCAAAAGTCATAGAATTCTATGCTATGGTCCTTGCCCGGTTTAAGTGCTCAGTTCAAATTCTTCGCTCTGACAATGGGGGGAGTATGTGAATCAAACTATGATTAAATTGTTTCACGAAAAAGGCCTAATTCATCAAACCAAGTGTGCCCATACTCCACAACAAAATGGTGTAGCAGAGAGAAAAAAATTGTATTTTACTCGAAATTAGCCGGGCTTTACTTCTTGAGTCCCGTGTTCCAAAACATTTTTGGTCCGATGCATTCGCTACCGCCACCTACCTTCTTAATTGCTACCCAAAAAAAGTCTTGACCTTAAAACACCTGTTCAAACCCTCACAAAACTCGTTCCCAACATTCTGGTATCCACTATTCAGCCTCGCATATTTGGATGCTCAGTGTTTGTCCATATCCCAAAGACTTCCCGAATTAAATTTGATCCTTGTGCCATTAAGTGTGTCTTCCTTGGGTATGGGGTCCGAAAAAAAGGTTACAGATGTTTTGATCCTCACTCTCAGCATATGTGATTTTCTTGAGACTGAGTATTACTACACCCAATTCACTGGTCAGGGGAGCATCTTGTGCCCGTTGGATTGGTTAGTAGGCATTCCATCTGTTGAGTCTATTGGTAGCCCAAAAGAGACTGATGATGGAACCATCAAGCTAAACCCTATCATGACCATACCATCAAGCTAAACCCTATTGAGTCTATTGGTAGCAGTCCAACTTTGTCTTCTCGGACAGATATTCCTGAGGTTAGTCCATCTGATCATGGCATGTTTTTTGATATATACTCACCTGAAAGGGCAAATGAGATTCCAGATATAGTATGACGAGAGCTACCACCATGAAGTACTTGTGGCGTATCTCCTATGCATTATGAGCCTGATCATGTGCTCGGGTCTACACAATATCCTATCAATCTTGATAGAGGATTGTAGGGGAAGTGTTTCCAGCTGCTGTTTATTCAGAAAAATTATCCAGAACTACTCATGAAGCTCTTCAAACACCCGAGTGGCGGAAAACTATGGAAGAGGAAATTAGGGCACTTGTTAAGAATGGCACATGGGACATATGTCACCTCCCGCAGGGGTAGTCGATCAGTTGGGTGTTTACCATCAAACGAAGAGCAGATGGTTCTATAAAGCGTCACAAAGCCCGACTAGTAGCAAAAAGCTACACTCAGACATATGGGATTGACTATTCTGAGACATTCTCTCCAGTAGCAAAGATCGATACCATTCGAGTTCTTTTTTCTGTTGCAGTTAATCTTGATTGTCCCTTACATCAATTCGACGTAAAAAATGCTTTCTTGCATGGAGACCGGAAGAGGAAAGTATACATGAATGCACCACCTGGTTTTACAGTTGATTTTCAAGATAATGGGCATGTAGACTGAATAAAGCCTTGTATGGAAATAGTCACCCCGTGCTTGGTTTGGAAGATTCACACTTGCTCTGAAAAAATATGGATACAAACAAAGCAACGCAGATCATACCCTATTTATAAAGTGAAGAGGCCAACTAATCACATATTTGCTTATTTATGTGGATGATATGGTCATTATAGGTAGTGATTTTGACGAAATCTTAGGGTTGAGAAAAAACTTATTCAGTGAGTTCGAGATGAAAGATCTTGGCGAGTTAAATTATTTTTTGGGAATAGAGGTTCAACGAACATCAACAGAGATCTTTATTTCGCAAAGAAAATATATATTAGATCTACTTGCTAAGACAGGACTCATGGACTGCAAACCTGTTGATACACCTGCAGTGTTGAATCTAAAGATGCAGATTACAGAAGGGGCAGAGCTATCAGATCAGGCATGATACAAACATCTGGTAGGTGAACTCATATATATGGCTCACACTCGACCAGATATAGCATATGCTGTTGGGGTGATTAGTCAGTTCATGCACAAACCACAAAAAGATCACATGGAAGCAGCTCTCCGAATTGTTCGATACTTAAAGGGGACATCAAGACGAGGTATTAAATTCATAAGGAATAACCACTTGAGGATTGCAGGTTATACGGATGCTGATTGGGAAGACAAACCAGTTGAACAGAGATCTACTGCTGGATACTTCATAATGGTTGGTGAAAATTTAGTAACTTGGAAAAGTAAGAAACAAAAGGTTGTCGCTCTGTCTAGTGCAGAAGCTGAATTCATAGGTATAGCACGAGGACTAACTGAAATCTTGTGGCTAAGAAAACTTTTACAGGAACTTGGGCAGTTAATGAAAGAGGTATGTCCCTTGAGATGTGACAGCAAAGCAGCCATTAGTATATCTGAAAATCCGGTTCAACATGATCAAACCAAACATGTTAAAGTGGATCGATACTTCATCAAAGAAAAACTCGAAGAATGAATCATTAGTCTTCCATTTGTCAGGTCTGAAGAACAACTAGCTGATATATTAACTAAAGTTGTCACAAAGCAAGTGTTTACAAGTACATTAAACAAGTTAAGAATTGAAGACCCTCCAATTCAAAAGAGGGAGAGTGTTAGCATATTCCTGAAAAATTGGGGAATTATGATACCATATCCCACAAAAAGGAGATCTCATAATTCCTACTAGATATGTTAGCTCGATCTTCATATCTATAAATCAGTGTACTTGTAAAACATAAACATATCGAATAGAATAACAAAAAAAACTCAACGTACCCAGTATCTTACCAACTAAGTTGGTGTCTGGGGGGTCAGATGTACGCGGCCTTACCCTTATAATTATACAAAGAGGCCGTTTTCGTTGCGACCCAATATGAATTGCG
>JAOWBN010183192.1:0-16713 GCA_028565015.1 Pinguicula moranensis
GGGCGCAAACCAAGAACGTAGCAAGTACCAACTTATTCATCATATACTACGTAGAAAACGTGGTATATGAATGCCTAATAATCTACACATACGAAAAAGAATTTTAATAATTATTAGTAATTATTAGTACAACTGATTTTCCAAAACAATAATAGATAAATGAATGCAGCGGCCAGCAAGCATTTACACTGCATTTACACCAAGGATCCGCCTAAATCTAGACCACAACAATTGCATATTGACCGTGCATTGAATCGTGCATAAATTGTGTACAACAATGGAGATATGCAGCAATAGTAACCTTTATACTTCACTGAGGAACTATAAATGCACAGCAATAGTATTTTAGGAACTATAAATAGTACAGCTGCATCCATCCATATACAGATGAAAACTTTTGCATATACAAGGAATTTGCAGGGAACCTTTAACGGGTTCAATCCCTGCTTGTAGCAGAATCAAATAACAGTTGTGCATCAAAAATGGTCTTAACTTTTATCTCCCTGTGCATCTTATCCTTTTTGACCTCCAGTGTCCAGTTTCAAAAAAGAACAAAATCTTTAGAAATAAACTAAACTCTCTCTTTGCAGAAGGAAGTTTCTATTCAAAATTGTGAGATGGCCATTTATGGGGCACGAATTACTTAGCAAACAGTAATGAAATGGATATACACTATGAAATGGATATCCACGAATAACATACTCAAATTACCCAGGAATTTGACAAAGCAGTATGAAACAAATTACCCACTAACGAGAGCAAATTTCTGTGGAGCACAGTAATGAATGAAGAGATTAATGAAATATGCTTGGTGATGGAATATGTTTTGCAGAAATCAGATAAATGAAGAGATTAATGAAAGAGATTAATCTACAATAATGAAGAGATTAATGAAAGATTTCATCAACTGATTTTCCAAAACAATATTTTTTACAGAAATCAGATAAATGAAGAGATGCATATTGATAAAAATTCTGTTCTTCGTCCCCTATCCATTTTCTGTAACAACAAATCTCTAATGCATCTACTTCTTCTAGTTCAAGAGAAGTCCCTGTTCACTACACTACTTGCTTCCATTTTAATATCATGACACAGTAGAAATGTGTGCTTCTAGTTCAAGAGAAGAAACTATGGAAGGTTTTGCCACTGACCATTTTAATATCATGTTCTGTAACAACATTTTTCAGAATCTCTAATGCATTTTCTGTAACAACATTTAAGAACTAAGAATCAAACATACTTGATGGTTGCTGTTCTGTTCAGCACGAAATAAGCAAATGCTATGTTTGAAACGAATTGTACAGATCCCAGAGCAGCTAGAAGAGACTGCACAAGACATTGTAGGTCTTAAACATTTTTTATTAGGAAATGAGCATTTAGTTCACAAATCAATACCCTTAGCATTTAAGTGACAGCATGTTCACATCTTTGTATGGTCTTGACCCTTTAATGTGTTCAACCATTAACCACTTTATCAACAAACATAGAGCCTTTTATTTTGGCTATGTTGCTTCATCGACACCTGCATCCTCACACTTCTAAAACTACCAGATTTCTTCAAATTATGAATCCGGCACAATTATATAAGAAATACATTCTGTCATGGTCAGCAGAGGGGCAAATGAATATCCCGTTTTGACAGGAACAACATTTTAGAAAAATCATAAGAGCTGAAAGATTTTCATCAACAAACAGCTTGAGGAAAAATGTAAAGGTACCTACCTCATCATGGCCCAATTTCAGAAGGTTAGTTCCAAAGTTGTGACAAAACTCTGAAATCAAAGTCTACGAATCCTCAAAGTCTATGAAATCAAAGTCTATGAAATCAAAGTCTACGAATCCGCAAGCCCCCAACTCAGTTAAATCACGATGAATCCTCAAGCCCCCAACTCAGTTAATCAAAGTCTACGAATCCTCAAGCCCCCAACTCAGTTAATCAAAGTGAAATTCGTAGATAGAAAATTCTACCCCCAACTCAAACCGGCGGATTAAGCCTACCCCCAACGAACCCAAATCTACCCACACACAGGCGAGATTCAACGAGGAAAGCTAACCTGGATCTCGTGGGTGCCGTCGCCGTAGACGTGCGTCGTGCGTCGTCGGGGAAGAAGAAGATTTCGGCCGTGAAATGTCGAGTGCGGCTGTCGAGGGTGGAGAGAGTTGGGCCAGGAAGTGTCGAATGAAATGGAACGAGGGTTCCAGTGATGAATTTTGGTAGCAGGGGTATTTTTGGGATTTGTCGGGACGGGTAATCGAAGGATTACGTAAACCTTCAAAATTTGGAGGGACAAAATTTGGCCCAGAATCAGCCAGTAAACCCGGGCCAGATCGGGCCCGAGACGTAATCCTTCGAGCCCGGTGAAAATCAGTGCGTGTGTACCAAACAGGATTTAACTCGGATAACTCGAGGTTATCCAAGTTAATCCGCCCACAACCCAGCTACCAAACGTACCCTTAGAACTTTAGTCTCCATACCAGCAAACAAAGTATGAAGCCTACATCAGCTCTACATGAGGAATGCATTTCATTGACTTACTTGAGAAGGTGTACATGAAAATCCTACCAGTATTTGGCACTGATCAGATAGAAGGGAAAGTTTGTAGTCTTAAAAAATCCTTATATGGCCTCAAACAATCCCCTAGAGCTTGGTTCGACAAATTCAGGAAGGTTATGGTGGGCATGGGTTATCACCAGACCAATGCTGATCATACTGTCTTTCTGAGACAAACTGGAGATTATATCACAATGTTGGCTGTTTACGTGGATGATATGATCATTACAGGTGATGATGAGAGGGAGATAGCAGAGTTGAAGGTTAGACTGGGCAAGGAATTCGAAGTGAAAGATTTGGGAGAGATGGGATACTTCATTGGGATTGTAGTAGCTCGGGGATCAGAGGGGATAATGCTATCCAAAAGAAAGTATGTCTTGGATCTACTCACCGAGACAAGCATGCCTGGTTGCAAGCCTGCTAGGGTACTTTTCGAGCCAAAAGTAAATCTCAGGGCTAATGCCGGTAAGCTCGTGGATAGAAAGAGGTACCAAAGATTGGTTGGACAACTGATATACCTTAGCCATACAAGACCTGCTATCTCATTTTACTGTGAGTGTGGTAAGCAGGTATATGCATGACCCGAGCAAGGGTCTCATGGATGTGGTGTACTTGATTCTAAGATACATGAATAATGCACCGGGAAAAGGATTGGTCATTAGAAAAAAATGGGCATATGGCATTGAGGGATATTGTGATTCAGATTGGGCTAGCTGTGTTGATGACAGAAAATCCATATCTGGATATTGCATGTTTGTAGGAAGTGATTTGGTCTCCTTGATGAGTAAAAAATAGTAAGTCGTTGCCCGTTCTACTGTTGAAGCAGAGTACGTACCCGTGTCCCTGATTGTTGCTGAGATGATATGGTTGAGGTCTTTAATGGCAGAGTCGAAAATGGATGAAGGAGCACAGATACAGTCGTGGTGCGATAACAAATCAGCTATCAGTATTGCCAATAACCCAATCCAATTTGACAGAACCAAGCATGTATAGATTGACA
This sequence comes from Pinguicula moranensis, assembly GCA_028565015.1. Taxonomy (NCBI): domain Eukaryota; kingdom Viridiplantae; phylum Streptophyta; class Magnoliopsida; order Lamiales; family Lentibulariaceae; genus Pinguicula; species Pinguicula moranensis. Next base: position 3,552 of record JAOWBN010183192.1, read on the forward strand.
GGTTCTTCATCAAAGAGAAGATGACCAGTGGGCATCTAGAGCTAGGACATGTGGCTACTAAGAATAGATTGTTGGCTGTGTCACCAAGGGCCTTAGTGCGCTAGATTTGGATATGCTTCGTAACAAGATGGTCTTGATCAATATATTTCACCCATCTTGAGGGGGAGTATTGAATAAACATGGAGTTAGGTTGGTGGAAACATGGAGTTAGATAGTCACCAAACTCTACGCTTCCATCAACCTCAAGTACCAAACTCCAATATATGTATCAATCACGTAATGTACAATTATGAAGAGATTAATTAATAGATGATTTTGATTTCAATAAATCTAATTGGAGGAAAACATGTCACAACTATATATATACACATATATACAAGTTTTAGGAATTTTTCACTAACTTGTATATATATAAATATATATTAGTCAAATCCAACTAATGGAGTCTTGATGTATATAATATACATCCCATAAACTTATGTTTATTCACATTTCTGGTCCCATAATTAGAAACAAGTCTTTGAAGTTTCATAAACTTCATTTAACCCCAATACTTTACCTTAATTACAAAATGCACATCTCAATAATTTGATGTTAATGTGTGTGACACTATAGGTTCCCAATAATTTGGAAATGGACCTTGAATTACAACAATCAAATTATGGTTGATGAATTACACACTTGTAATTCATTAATCACTAATTCAAATCCATAGACTATGAGTGACATATAGCAAAAAATCATGCCCCCCATGCATTGAGAATAGTCATGGAAGGAAACTAACCTTTCAAAAAGTAGTTCTCATGTAATTAATATCCTTTCACCTTTTTCATATCTCTAACCTTGTATATGGAGGTTATTTGTCATCCTCATTAATAAACATACGAGTTATTGTACTCATTAGAAACAAGAAACTTCTTTCTAATTAAACTCGTACTTTGCAAAGGCTTCAATGACTTGAGGGAAACCATAACCAAAGAGTTGTTTTACGCTTCCACACGAATTTTGCATCATGACACATAGTTGAGATTATTGAGCACTAATTAGAAACAAGAAACTTCTTTCTAATTAAATTCGTACTCTGCAAATGCTTCAATGAATTCTTATAAGTGGCATAGAAATATCTTCTTCTAACAATTAAGGAACGGTGAATTCTTTGTTGATCACTCACAATCTTTCCGTACTTCGAATCACTCACAAGACTACCCATTGTCACCCATTTTCGGTGTAACTCCGGATAGAATCAAAGAGTTACTTCCATACTCAAGATATCTATGTGATAATCTAAAGTCTAAGGATCATTTATACCTACTATTCTTAAGAGTATCGACCATTAAAATATAGTGATGTCGATGCGGGGCAATCCAATTTACTTGTCTACTACAAGCATCCATAGTTATAGTTTAAGTGTTTCTACACTATAATTGATGAGATAAACTATTTCCTTCAAAAGGAATTGACATAAAACATGCTAACTTATCCATATTAGTGATGCCTTATCACACTAGTACTATGGTTTGGAATGTTTATTACTGATAACGTAAATAGAGTGATCACATTATTACATGTCTTTGTGATACAGTCTAAGTTATCAATATTAGGCCTTTTGGAATGCTATAAATAAAACAAGTAAATAATCAAATAATAAAGGTTACTACAATCATATATACAACATTAAAGTGTTAATACAAAAGCCCAAGGCGATTAGCCATAGGGCACAACGCTAGCATCTAATGCCTCCTAGCAATATAGTCAGTGCTTCGTTCATCCATTTGGTCCTTGCATGCGTCATTGATCCTCTGATGTCCTGTAAGGGATCAACAATGCCTTGTGAGCTTGGACATTCACATCATCCCCTCCCTCCTGCGAAAGATTCTTCCTCTAATCCAAAACGTAAAAATTACATTCATCTTTAAACGTAAAATGACTTAAATCAGCTTCATTAAAGGTAGCTCTTACATTGTACTCACCTGGCAAAACTATATCATATGAATTTTTGTTCATTCAGTGAACAACTCTTAAATGACCATCTCTTTTATGATCATGCTTCGACTTGACTTGATTTGGAAACCTAATCTTGCAAAAGATTACCCAAACCCAATCCCCTAGTTTGAAAATTACTTCCTTTCGGTGTTTGTTAGCCACCAGAGCATATGTTCAACCTTGCTTACTATAAATCCAAGAAAAATAACTAGGTAAACACAAAAGGTACACTTAGACATCTTCTCATACAATTTGTTTCACCCACAACTAAAAGAACACAAGACAGATGTGTAGCATGCTCATCTATATTTCGTCCATATATGAGTATGTCATCAAAGTACACCACCACAAACTTTCCTATAAAATGCTTGATCACATGATTCATTAATCACATGAAAGTAACTAGTGCATTTGTCCATCCAAATGCATCACAAGCCACTCATATAATCCAAATTTAGTCTTAAAAACATCTTTCCATTCATCTTCTTCTTTAATTCAGATTTGATGGTAGTCAATGGCAAGATAAATTTTAGAAAAGACCACTCTATTTACATTATCAATACTAAACATCACTAACCATAGTATTAGTGAGATAAGACATCACTAATACGGATAGGTTAACATGTTCTATACTCAATTCATTTTGATGAAAATAGTTGATCTCATCAACTATAGTGTACAGACACTTCAGCTAGAAACATTGACGCTTGTAGTAGATAAATACATCGGATTGACCCGCATAGAGATCACCACATAGATGGTTAATACTCGAAAGAATGGTGCATGCAAGTGATCCTTAAACCTTAGATAACCACATTGAGATCTTGAGTATGGAGGTCACTCTTTTATTCTATCAGGAATTACATCTTAAATTGGTAGTCTTTGGAGTGATTCAAAGTACGGAAAGGTTGTAAGTGATTAACAAAGAATTCTTTAACGTTAGAAGAGGTGCCTCATGTTTTTGAATCCAATGATACCAATAAAGTGTGCAATCTTCAAAAATTCATTTATTGACTTAAACAAGCCTCACAAAGTTGGAGCATCTGGTTTGATGAAGCAATCAAAAGTTTGATTTCATCATAAATCTCGATGAGCCTTGTGTATATAAGAAGGTTGACAAAGATGCAACGATTTTCCTTATGCTATATGTAAATGACATATTGCTCATAGGAAGTAGCATTCCAATTCTTCATTATGTAAAGCTTTGGCTTTCCGAAAAAATTTCCATGAAAGACTTAGAAGAAACAACCTATATTATGGGAATAAAGATCTACAGAGATAGATCTAGAAGGTTGTCGGGTCTATCCCAAGCGACCTACATAGATAAAGTGCTAAAATGTTTAGCATTAATCTGTCGAAGAAAGGGTTTTTTTCTGATGAGGCATGATCTACAATTTCAAATAAGATGTCACCAAAAACTGATTTGGATAAGAATATCAAGCAAAAGATACCGTATGCCTCGGCTATTGTATCTATTATGTTTGATATGCTATGTACGAGACCCGATGTCTCCTATGCTCTAAGTGTTACAAGCAGTTTCAAACCAATCCTGGTGAGAAACATTAGATCGCTGTGAATAACATTTTGAAGTACCTTAAATGGTCTAAGGACTTTTATTTTTGAAGAAGCCAAATTTCATTAAAGATAAAAATAGAATGTACAAGAAGAATATACAAGAGAAAATACACATGAGCTCCTGGTGAAACCTTGGGAGATACTACTAGCTACCGTCACTGTAATTGAGATGAGCAGCCTGCCTCTTCTTCATACCTCCCTTCAGGTATAGCTAATGGTGATCTGGTATATGGCTCACCTAGCGTCATAGAATATCACACATTATCTAAGCATTCAGATCATTGTCATTATGCTCTTTTCACCAGATATAATGTCATGACTGTCACATTGTCAACGCCCATTATAGGAATATTGGTACACAACTCGATTAAAATAGTGAGCTATCCCTGTAATCACAAAAGGGGGTAATTTGAATGGCTTGCAACTCATATCAATTACAAGAGGTAATAATCAGTAACATCCGCCTTGTAGATAGTACATAATGGCCCATTAATAATAAGACTACACGGCTAAGTTAGAAATAGTGTGGATTTTGAATTTCATCAGTTTATCAACCCGCTTTCCTATCACTCATTGAAGGTCGTATGGTGTTACTGCACAAGAACATTACACCTTGAAGGCTAGGTGATGGAAAGCTGGCATTTGATGTCTGAGCATCACTTCTTTGAGGCAAATGAAGAGAGATGTGCAGGACATGCCACATGGCCACTCATGTACTTTTATAGTGTGATGTGTGCTTGTAGCCACTTCCCAACCTGTACCAGTGTGAAATAAGAAATGGAGTAAATATGCTACAGTTACAGAATAGTAGGGTGGGGTAGGGGAGGTATACTACTTAGTCCACAACATATCATCCCTCCTTATTTGTTTGATTTCAATGTTGCTGGCATAGTTCAGATTCACATACGTATTGCACTTGGTTACTACACTAATAAAGAATGGAAATGTCATAAAAGATACTCTCTGCAGTCCAGAGTCAATATGATAGAGAATTCAAAATCAGTTAGAAGAAAAAGAGATGCAGTCTACAGGATTAAGGAGCCAGTCAGCAAAGTTGAATGGGAATAGTTGTGAAGATCTCTTAGCTCTTAACCATAACTGATATGAATCCTTGTTGAACTTGTGATAAGACTCCACAACTATTTCGATAATTTAAGAAAAGACATGGACGAATTTGTTGTTTCTAACGCCTGAATAACACCTTGTGTCCAACCAACGCAAGTCACGAGTTTTGTAGGAACAAAGACGCCACAAACGACCCCCTGAAGGTATTGAATCACCAACCAAGAATCAAATGATAAGTACAAAAAAGAACACGATGCCACTTAACTAAAAAAGAGAATAGAAAAATTGAAAAATGTTTAAAACCAAAAGAGAATACAATTCTCACAATACGTAAAAATGTAAAAATTCATAAACCAACTTGTGTCTCAATACAAAGGATGTCAATGACTTTATATAGGCATCGCTAATCCTATAATTTGAATACAATTCGTGCAAAATTAATAAGAAAATTTTAAAGCAACTAGGAAACTAATTAATGATAGAAATTGAATAAAAAATATGTCCTAGGCTAAGAAGGAAATAAGGCCACGTGTTTCGTGGCTTCCTTAAGAGTACGTGTGAGCTTAGGTGGTTGTTTAAGATGTGTTCCCTGGGGTTACAACTATTGCAACCACCTAAGGTGCTCCATAATGAATTAATTCAGATATGCTCAATGCACATTCCTTAGATAAAAGCATATCAAGTGACATACGCGTATCTCCAAAATAAAATCCCTGAGCATAACCATCGTGAATGTATTCAAAATCAGTTAACTTTTTTTATCTACAAAGAAAAATAACTCATGCAATAACTTAGTAAGCACGTATAAGAAGCCTATATAGTAATCACAAAACAACGTCTTTCCATGTGCCTCCAATACATTACCAAAACCAAAAGCTTGTGCATAGTAATCTTGAAAATATTCACAATCAAGTAATGGTATAACTAATAAGGAATGTGAAGAAAACATTAAGGATGATGCATCTTTCACCTTAGCTTCCTTACCTAGATCTGCACACGGTTTTGTGCACTCATGCACTTGTCTCTTCTCGAACGATCCATCTTTTTGCATCTGAATTACTTTGATCACCTCGTGTTTGCTCCTATGCACACCATGGTCTCGATCAAAGTATCCAACTACGAACTCAATAGTCTCATTCTCTTGGATGGATAGTAAGCTGTAAGGCTTCTCAGATTCCTGCACAAAAGAAACAATTTTACTCGGTGGGGTACCGACAAGTAGCTTGAGCCATACCTTGTGCATGCTTTTCCACCAGGAAGAGGCCTGTGAATTTCGGGTAGTATGAAAGTTTCTTGATGTAGGTAGAGGTGGCCTTAAATCTCGCAGTCAACCAATTTCCAGCAGTACTCTCTTACAATATTTTGACCTGAGTACATTTAATGCTTGGCTGTTTCCCTTGGTGAGTATTCTTGCATACCATTTGGCCAGCATGGTGATAGAGCATTTGTAAAGCATGCTAATGATGCATGAGTTGTTGCATTTATTCCTTCATTATGTAATGTTTAAGTTAAGATCATTTCACCCTTGAATGGTCTGAAGAATTCAGCTAAAAAAGGCTGCATTACCCCCTAATCAAGGCTATCACTGTCAATCTACAAGCTTCAATAAGAACAACAACAAATGCAACACCAACAAGAAGAAAGAGGATGGATATCAAGTGCTCATGTTTCAAAGTTCAAGACATCTCTTTCTCTTGCTGAATCTAATGATCAAAAACACAAACTCAGGGCCATTATTACTCAGGGATGGATGATCTGAACCAAGTTGATAACAACCAGAAGCTGCAAACAACAAAGCAGAAAATCAGTTTGCAGAAAAACCAGGAAATGTAGCAGCAGAATTAGGCTGATCATGAAGCATTTTCTAGGAACTACCAGAAGTGAATCAGAGTGATTTAGCATGACCCACCTAAAGGCGAATGTTCACATGCAACTCAGGTACACACTGAAGCTCTAATACATGAATTTCATCAGACCAGAATATCAGAAAAAAAATATGGAAGTGATGAACTCAACCAGCCTGCAGAGCTGTCAAAATTCTGTTTTGACAGTTTTGTTGTTTTGCTGGAAATCACGATTTTCTGTCTAAGTCTTCAAGTGTTTCCTTGTACGTGCTGCTATACAAATTACAGACAAAGACATACATGTCACGTTCAAGAGAAATCAAGAGGAAGATTCAGTCAAAAACAGCTAACAAACTGCTCCCAGGGCATTCCTACTTTCAAGGAATTTGTTACCCTCTTATCTTATTTGTTTTTGAGTAGCTTGATGTGTATAAAATAAAGGGGTGATAAGGGTAGAAAGAAGTCGAGCTAGGGACAGAAAAACACTGTACTTTCACTCAAAAACAAAAGCAATAAAAGTTTGCAGAATTTCTGCATCAAGGTGCAGCAGATTGTTTCCCTGATTCATCCTGCTGGAACTTGGCTGTTTCTCCCAGTTATGCTCGGCTAGATCTATCATACTTATGCTTATCTGTAGATTCTGAGGGTGCCTGGAAGAATTGGTGAGGTGCAAAGCCAAAACAAGACAAATGGTATTGGTTTTAAGTTTGTAGATACCCTTGCATGTTTCAATTCTTGTCAACTTGGATTGGCCATCTAAACAAATAAGAATTGAATTAACAGCTAGTAAGGATTTAGGGGTTCGGTTAGATCACTAAAACCTTATAGGATAGCAACTTTAACCATCAAATGAGGCGGTTAGTTCATTTATTAGTTAAGGTGATCTAAAATCCAAAGTGTAGAGGAAGGAGCATTCGGTTAGATCTCTTAGATTCACACTCTTAATGAGCTTTTATGATCTTAATGCCACTATGATAATTGAGTTAGGATACTGATGAACCGGTTAGCAAGTCAGGATCATAGGAAGAAAGGCAGTAATTGAAGAGTTACACATTAAGTACCATAAACTACCCACATGTGCACCTATGACCCCTCTTGCTTCCAAGGCCAGTCCTCATGAATTAAAGGTCAGCAGAAATAGGTTTCGCCTTTTATATTTCATATACATTTCATACTTGATTAATTGGTTATAGTTTTAGTATTTATTTGCAACAAAATCCCCCCATCTTTCATATGTTTTGACAGCAACATTTCCATATCAGAGTAGTGCAAAATGCACCATCTTTCCTTGTGGATTCGACCATGAGCTCTCCACTTGCTACCCCTTAGCTTTTGTAGTATAATTCATGATACATTTGAGGTAGTTTTCCAGCTACGACTATGAAGAAAACAACCACCAACACTCCTCCCCAAAAAAGACTTATCCTTGTGTTTCCATGATTATAGGCCTATCACCCTTATTGGTGCAATACCTAAGATCATTTTCAAAGTGTTGGCCAACCGTTTATAGCATGTGATTGATGATCTAATATCCCCGAATCAAATGGCATTCATCAAAGGTAGGAAATTATTGGATGGAGTCTTGATAGCAGATGAAATAGTGGATGATCTCAAGAAGAAACATAGACAAGCATTGCTTTTCAAGGTTGATTTTGAGAAGGCTTTTGAGTCGGTGAATTGGGACTATCTTCAGGACATTATGCTCCTCATAGGATTCCTTAGAATATGGACAATCTGTATGGGCTCTACTAGACTCGACCATTACATCCATAATCATCAATGGTAGTCCAACTGAAGAATTCAAACAAATGCAAGGTCTTACGCAAGGTGAATCACTATCTCCACTATTACATCTGCTGGCAGTAGAGGGACTGCCCAACATGATCTCTAAGGCTTCTAATCTATCACTGTTCAAAGGAGTTGAAATTGGCAAGGAAAAGATCTACTTGACACATCTGCAATTTGCAGATGACACTCTGAATTTTGGGGAGTATTCATGGCATAACATCAGAACTATTAAAGCCATCCTCCAAACCTTTGAGTTTGCATGAGGGCTGAAGGTTAATTATGGGAAGAGCTGCCCGATAGGCATCAACACTCCAGTAAACACAGTGCAAGAAATGGCAGCTTACCTAGGCTGTAACACAGGCTCTTTTCCCTTTTCATATCTGGGTATACCTATTGGTGCAAACCCCAACCGAGCAAGTACATGGACCTCAATTCTGGATAAATATTCCAAGGCCATATCACATTGGAATCACAGGCATACCTCTATGGGGGAAACTCATTCTTCTAAATTTTGTTCTAGCAGCTTACCCCTCTCATTCATTCACATATTTTAAAGCCCCCGCTTATGTTATTGCAAAGATGATATCCATCCAAAGAGCTTTTCTATGGGACTGTACAAAAGACAAAAAATGGTATGCTGGGTGAAAGGGGATAATGTAACTACTCAGATAGAAAGAGGGGGCCTTGGGGTGAGAAATATACAAGCCTTTAATGTAGCCATGTTAGGGAAATGGTGTATTAGCTAAACGCATCCTAAGATCCAAATATGGAAAGAATGGATTAATTGAGTTTGGTAGATTACATGAGCAGAATGTACCTGCTAGAAGTGCAAGCAAGAACATCAGTCTAACCTCGACTTCTTTTTGCTGGTGCTACATTCATGAGGTAGCAAACTCTCCTCAATTCCAGCAACACAATAAAATTCATGTGGGAAATGGGAGGTCTACAAGGTTCTGGACTGATAAATGGAATATGAACTATCCACTAGCAGTGAAACATGAAAGACAGTTTAGAATCACCAATAGCCCACAAGCATTTATCTCTAACATGAGGAAGTACATCAACAACGCTTGGTCTTGGAATCGGGGATGGAGAAGAAACCTGAGGGATCATGAAATCACTGAACTAAAGGAACTAGAAACTAGCCTGCAGAGTCTAGTTCTTAATGTCCATGAATCTTACTGCTACAAATTTGAAGCTGTCAGGGAGGCATACACTGATATTGTAAGTTCTATCTCTAACCCCTACTCTCCTCAGGAAGCTGCTACACTTCAGAATATCTGGAACAAGATAACTCCTAGGAAGATAATGATATTTGCTTGGAAGATGATGCAAAATTCTATACCAATGAAAATAGTTTGGTACCACAAGCACATTATTTTGGAAGACCATGAACTTCTCTGCACTCTTTGTAAATCAGGTAATGAGCAAGAATCCATACTGCATCTATTCTTTCAATGCGCTATTACATTGCAAGTTTGGAACAGACTACTTAACTGGCTTTTTCGAAGTGTGAATGGGACTTTAAATCCTAACATTGTCCCAACGTTGGATATATTTTGCACTGTCAAGCCTAATGGCAAATTTGGAAAACAAGAAACTAAATGCATTTTCAGTCAAAAGATCTCACCATAGCAAATATTGTCCAGTCAATTCAACACTCAACCTGGCTATGGCTACGTAAACAGAACAGAAAAGCTATTTCCCTACTCTACTGCAATTGGTTATCCCTTCCATTACTATGCTTACAATTCTAGATTGCTTATAAGATCTCATGTATGCTTACTGTCTGATTTTACACAAAAAACATGTCACTCGGGTCTACAGAGTGACCATTCAAGACTGATAAATCTGGACAAGGAGGGAAAATAATTCTACTGACTAATTCACAAGTACTGATTTTATGAAACTGTTAATCATCAGATTACTTTGCATGATACAGGTTACAAAGATCAAGTAAGCTGCTAGGTGCTATTCAGCAACCAACCGATGGACAGCAACACAGGTTCTGAAGGGTTAATATAGACTACGTTGACTGCCAAATGAAGACCACTGATTGAGTATTTAAGCCCTCTTAAGGAATTGAACATGCTGACTCTTTAGTTAAGCCATCATGGTACAGGTTAGGCAGAAGCATTTCAGCGTAGCCATCCACGCGAGTAAAAAAATCTATATCTGGGTTATTTGGTGAACTAGATTTCATATTCTAACACAAACCATGATTTCTATTCAAGGCAAAAAATGCCATATGACACAATGTGGTCACAGAATGAAGGAGGACATCAATCACTAGAATGGTTGCTATAAGGTGAATAGGGCAAGCTGTGCTGACTACTCCAGTAAAGACTCCTGTTGTTATACCTATATGGCGGCATGCATAGTTGAATATCAATGGATCAATGCTGACTTAGTCATTAAGTCTTTGCTTACTGACTATAATAGCAATCCAATGACTTAGATACTACAAGGTGAATAGGCAGAGATGGGATTTTGTTGCATGGTAATGACTCCTGTAGTCTTTCAAGGCGGCCTGCATAGCTAAGAGTTAGTTGATCAAGGCTGTCCAACTCCCCGTGTCTGAGAAGACATTACATTGCCGAAGACACTCTATTTTATGTATTATGAATTCTTGCTCGTCTTTTTTTTTTTTCCTTTTAATATTTTCTTATCCCATGTAAGAAATATTGGTATATACTCTTTGTTCAATGAAAATTTGTCTTACCTAAAAAAAAAATATTTTTGTAACTTTATACAGATAAATGTTGTATAAGTTATAAGTTTATATTCTTATAATTCTAAATGTTGTATGTTTAAACTATAAAGTATAAATATATGCAACCTATTTATAATTTGAAAGAAAAATATATGCAACCTGTTTAAACTCGAAATAATATATGCAACCTATTTATAATTTGAAAGAAAACATATATGCAACCTGTTTAAACTCGAAATTTTATATGCAACTTGTTTAAACATGGAATAATATAAGTCCAACAAAACAATAATCAATCAACCGACAAAAGTCCAACAGAACCAAAAACCATCAAGTCAACCAACCAACAAAAGTCCAACAAAACCAAGAAACATCTAGTTAACCAATCAACAATAGTCCAACAAAACCAACTCAACGAGGAGGTATAGGAGGACGACCGAGAGCAGGAGCACGAGCATGAGAATGGGCAGGAGCAGGAGGGTCGCTTACCTCATCATCATCAAGAAAATAATCTTCAAGTTTTCCTAGTTCTAATCCTTCAAGTTTGTGGTCCTACAATTCCCAATCTTTAATCACTGAAAGCATTTCCGCTGTGATAGCTGACAAGTTAGCCCTCCTCACTTCAACAATCCTTCTGGTGATACTAAATGCAGATTCTGATGATACGGTGGATACTGAGATGCTGAATATGTCTTTCGCCATATGTCCCAGTACAGGGTATTGTGTCTTGTGGCTCTCCCACCATAGTAAAAGGTTTAAGTTATGCATATCTTGTGCATCAGGCAAGATAATTAGTTAACTCAAAAGTATTGAGTTTGAGATGAACCAACCTCATCACCCATTCCCGAAGCACTCGTCGAACCTTGTTCATGTTCAATATCCTCTAACACATGCCAAACACTACTTTCTTTCATCCTTTCTGGTGATGGTGGTCTAACACAATATGTACCAAACCTAGCCTCATACTTTGTGTACATTTCTTTCATAGCAACCTCAACCGTGATGGAAATAGGCATATCAAGTTCTCCTAATCCCAACCATTTATGAATCTTTGCAATTACACCTGTAAACTTCGCCAACTTCGTCCTAGGATTTAATATCCATGCCAATGAATACAACAAAGGAGGTGTACCCAGTACTCTGACTTACTCACCATAGGCGGGATAACAGCTTTAATGAACCTATCATCTTTGTGATTATGGAGATTCAACGCCATGAGTACAAGCTGGTGCATTGTTACTGGAGATGTGGGGTAATAACTACCAGACAAAGCTAGGGTAGCATCATAGAAAACTCCGAGGAAGTCAACAATCATGACACATACATCCCAATCATCAATGGTTATTTCTTCCGGAGGACGAGCTGAAAGAAGCTACATCTGTTGTTTTATGAAATACTACATAATTGGCATCATGTACTCAAACATTCTCTTAAGCATCGTATATGCGGAGTTCCATCTGATAGGCATGTCAAGATCAAATATACGAGACCTCAAGCCTACAGACACACATTCAGCTTTCAATGCAGTGATGCGTTGGTTGGACAACTAATGCGAATCTTAAGATATATAATCAATGCGCAAATAATCACAAAACAAGCTAAAATATCCTAAAATCACTATAAACCGCTAGAGAACGACGTCAATATAGAAACAAAAGGGTTGAAACACGGGGAGACAAATTAGACTCTTAGCACGCAGACTCGTTAACCCTAACAACATGCACAAAATTACGCAGTCCCTAGTTTGATTTTATACTAATAGGAAAGTGTTGATTTTTCACTCTAAAACACTGAACATGTAATTAGAATTGCAAATTTATAGCATGCTAAACACATACCATATAAATTCAGCCTCTTTGTAGTAAAATTCTAACAAGTTGCGTTATAATCTTCAATATAACTTCTAAGCACATAAACACAATAATCCGCCCGAAGAAGTCCTTTTTTCAAAGAAGGTTTCAAGAGTTTCTAGACTAAGTATACTCCCGATTCCATAGCTAAAGAGGCAATCAATATTGGGCTTGAACAAACATGTTTTGACGCGTACAAACCTGTAGGTTAAAAATCAAAACATTAGTGTAGAATATATAGCATAAAATCTTATCCATGGCAAATGAAGCTGGAAGAGTCATCATTGACAATTTTTTTAGCTTTGTGCTAATAATGGACTAGAGCAAAATGGCTCTATTAAATT